>CAXIUT010000290.1:0-26669 GCA_964035545.1 Bugula neritina | reverse complement strand
CCCAACCCCAACCCCAACCCCAACCCCAACCCCAACCCCAACCCCAACCCCAACCCCAACCCCAACCCCAAAATAATTTTAAAACAGTAATTAAGTTGATTGGTATTCATTGAAAATATCAGAAATTATAAATTTTATAAGATTAATAATAAAAAGTATGTAAATTCCTATTTAAAGTGCTAATAATATAATAATAACTCTATAAGAATTACTTAATGTCCTCTTTCATTTTGATCCTCTTGTTTGCAGTCCCTCTTCTGGGTGACAATGCTCCTGTGGATATAATAAATGCTCGATAGTATATTGGAGATTACTAAACATTTCAAGAGATGGTACTTCAGTTACGATAAAGAATACTTTTGATTATCTAGAAGGACGAGAAGGCAGGTTAGTCGCCTTCTTCTACGGTCAATCGAATCGAGATGTGATCAATAGCCTAGATATCTTCGTCATGGATCCAAGATATTAAGATGGTCGGATGGTTCTCATCGAGGTCAAGGAAATAATCGATATTGGTGATGGTAGTGAATGGAATAATACTGATCATCATATTACTTATACTACTATATGGAAAGAACGCATCTAGGATACTTGTAATTGCTAAATAAATTAGATTAAGTTGATCATGTATCGACGAGTATTGTCTTTAATGGTTTGGATACTGAAGACTACGAGGATGTTTCGATTGATATCCATATGACAGGTATTAATTTTGAGTTTAAGTCTAGCCTTCAGTACTATGACCAGGTACATATCATCCAATGAAGATATTATCAACGCTGACATACAGTTTGTTTATCAGTTTTGTGGTGGCTATTCAAATTTATGCTGGATATGTATTGGTTCGTATTATGGATGCTCCTAACTTTGTTTTTAGCGGGAAGATGTCATTATTGACTTTATCTTTGTGCAATATTGAAGATTTTTCTCAAACTATGAGTCATATTCAATATATCATGGGTTCTGAGGTATATAAATTGTTCTATTCAGAGTGGTTATTTGTTTTTCATCATGCCTGCCTTGGCCTATATCGTGTTATTTATTATATTCGATATGAAAATGTTATTTTTGGTGTGGAGAAGTCATAACCTTAGAAATATTGAAAATCCTCAGTTATTGAGAAAAAAATTGACATCTTTCTATATTCAATTTTGTACTTTGTTTTTAATTTAGACCTAGGACTATTCTTATATCTAACTCTTATATACTTCTTTAGTAATGATTAGTGGATGATTATCTTGAGAAATATGATTTTGATTCCTCAGATTATACATAACGTTCGAATGGGAAATAATCCTGGTTTCAATTCTTTCTATATTTTTGGATTTATTGGAACTAGATTGCTCATTCCATTCTATTAAAGACTATGCCCTTAGAATAGATTTCATTTGAGTCCTAATATTACCTTAATTTCAATAGTTCTATCACTCTATGTCCTTGAAGTATTTATATTGTTAGTTAGGTGGTGCTTTTGTACTTACAGTCAAGATTAGGTTCTAGATTTTTTGTACCCAAACGATTCCAACCAAATTACTTCAACTATAAACAAAAACTAAAGCAAGATGACACTAATAGAGATTGTTAATGCACAATATGTTTGCAAAATATTTTCTAGGAACCACGTACAACTATTAATGCTTCTGATTTGGATGATAGTTTAGTGAATAGCTCTTTACAGCAAGAAGTACCAGTGATGACTACTCCATGCAAGCATCATTTTCATGAGGAGTGTTTATCACAGTGGATTGAAGTTAAGTTGGAGTGTCCTACTTGTCGTAGTCCTTTGCCTCCTGTTTGATCAATTATAGAGGTTTGATTGTGTGATTTAGGCAAATATTTAATACATTAGTTAATTTAGAGTTAGAATATTTGAGTTGTGAAATCGTTTTTTAAAAGAATTAACTCGGCTTAGCTTTCGATTATAAAATTTAGAATTATTTAGATGAAGATAGAACATAACAATACATCAATGAAATTTAAGGCTATTGGGAAACGTATAGTAAGCAAATCTACTCGTCGTTCTGTCTAAACAAGTCTTTTGCGCCCTTAATTACGAGCATTTCGTGTAGACTATTAAGAAGTCAACCCATCTGATAAATCAGGAAAATAATTTTCTTCTTCATCGTAAAAAAATAACATGTACAAGTATTCAGCCATTGAAGATACTCGTGTGAGTCGTTTCACTCATCACCAGATCTTATTAGTTGAAAAGAATATTTTGGTACTTGCTTTACTTGTTATCTTCTTGGGAATGATGAAAATTGAGGCTGATTTGAACTATCCTGAAGGGAACATCAGTTCTAATTTAATGACTGTCATCAGTTGTACGACATGTATGTTAAGTAAGTATTGATTTATTTTAGTTTTATTGGCTTTTTTAAGGAAAATACTAGTATTACAGTTATAAATTGATCAAAGGATGATATATGTGAGAAAAGATGAAAGGAGCGATTGTCGAAGTGGTCTTTGGAAGGTGATCAGAGATCGTCGAAGAGTCATCTAATTGTTCCTTGAGATACTTCTCATTTTACCTCATCCTATTACATTTTTTCAGGGAGTTAAATTTTCAATGTAAAATGAAAATAAAGGAGTTCATTTCATGTATTCTGTGAACGATATGTTAAGTGTTTTGATGATGGGTAAAATATACTTAGTTTTTCGTTCTCTGGTGGCTTTAACAATCTATTCTTCTCCTCGAGCGATTAGATTATGTAGTTATAATAATATCTAACACAGTACTTTTTTTATTCTGAAATGTATTCAGCAGGAATATCCTTTAGGTTTCACAACTATTCTTTCACTAGTAACTATGTTCATCTTTGCTTTTGGGTTTAGAGTAACTGAAGGGAATCTCTACCATTTAAATCCTGATCTTATCAGCAAAACAGGATTCTAAGACTATACTACATGTATTTGGTATACTTTTATAACTATGACTTCAATTGGGTATGGAGATTATATACCTATAACTGAAATAGGTCGTCTGTTAGCTATGATTATTGCTATTTTCGGTGTATTTTTAAATTCATTTTTGGTTGTAGCTTTAACTGAATATCTCAAAATGAAAACTGGATAAATCAGATCACATACAACACTTAATCGTTTAATTTAAGAGAAAAAAATATATTAGGAATCTGCTGGTGTTTTAGCTGAAACTATTGGAGTCACACAGATGTTGTCATAAAATAAATTGGATCCTCTGATATTGAAAAGAATGCGACCTGTTTTCGATGATTTAAAGAAGAAAATTGATAAAAGTAAAGCTCAAAGTCGTTTGATTAAGGCTATTTTACCTCAATAGAATAAAACTTAGTTAATGATTCACTAATTTGAGTTGGTTAAAGACAATTTTAGGGAGATTTATAACAACCCAACCCCAACCCCAACCCCAACCCCAACCCCAACCCCAACCCCAACCCCAACCCCAACCCCAACCCCTTTTTCGATAATTGGCAAGGATAATGTGTGATTTAATAAGTAATTATATTAATATTTTTGATTATTTATATTAATACAACTTCTATGATGATAATATCTGATGATGATAGTTATAATATGCCAGATAGCGCATGAATAAAAAAAAAACATCAAAAGTATAACCTCAATACTATCAATATTTTATACAATAGAGAACTTTAGTTAAATGAATTAGCGATTCGATAAGAGATGGATAAAAAAACGAGGCCAGAAGAAAAAGTTAATGTAAGTAATTTAGAGGGAATATAATCGATGGGTCCAGATTTCTTAGACAGAATCGATACTTCATTTAATGATTCAATGATCAAAGAAAAAATCACAGACTTTAAAGGAGTCGCGTTTTAATCGAATGAGAATTCATATTTATAGGAAATAAAAGAAAAGTAAATGGCTTTAATTACTTAATGAAAAAAATAATGAAAGTTAAAATAAGAGACAAAAATATTGAGTCATTAGATGTTGATAGAGAACACAAGACATCTTTTACAAGGAGAAAAAGAAGAATTTTTGATCCTTTAGGTGGTCATATAAAGTTGAAGGACTGGATCATCTGAAAGCGATGTAGAGGAAGAGGAGAGAAAAAAAAGAGATAAAACAAAGAATTTTCAATTTAAAATAAGAATACTAAAAGGGAAGGATTTAAGAATTTTATGTAAAAAAAGAATAAATAAAATGGAAGAGCTATTAAAATAATCGAACATAAGAGAATTTATGTATCGAGATATATCATAAAAAAATCAGACAAAAAGAAGAAACTTCTCTGATAATAGTGCCAATATTCGTAGAAAAACAGATAAAATTCATGCTAGACAATTTGGTTATCCATTTGCTTTAAAACTGGAAAGATAAAGAGAAAGACGAGAAAGAGAGAGTAAATTGAAAAAAGTTGAAGAGAATGATAAAAATAAGGACGAGTTTGTTAAGGCATGGGATGAAGTTGACATATTTTTAATCGAATAGAAATGGAAATCGAATAATATGCTGAATAATAAAAAATAGATATCCCTCTGTAAGTGATATAAGAGCCAAAGAAGAAGAATAGTATAAAAAGAAAAAAGGTGAATTATCGTTCCATAAAAACATTGATTATGATATTTTTATTCAAAAGAGCTTTAATTAAAAATATTTTGACCTTAAAAGTTTTTGATTATTTGAGAATTATATATTTTTTGATAGAATGGATTTACTATAGATTATATTTTAAATAATAGCGCCATATTCAAATGTAAATTTCGACTGCCACCAAAACTAAGCTAATTAACTCTTTAAGGATGAAGTCATGAAGTAGTTTATTGTAAAGAGATGCCAAAGCAAAAGAATAATAACCTTCTACAACTCTCTATCTTAGCTGTACAATTAATATGGAGATAAAAATATTCGTGAAGTGTCTTCAAAAAGTCCAATTTCTAATCGAAAATATGAAATTTTTAAGAAAGAAGTAGTAAAAATACAGTCTGTACTAGGTTTATTGAAGATCGTTGTAATTATATTTCTACATAGGTTACATATGCTTTGACTGTCAAAGAAATAAAAAGAGTGTCTTTTGTAAATAATGTTTTGAAAGATAAAGACATATTGGGCATTAGTATATTCTTATGACAGAAAAAATGGCTATCTGTGACTGTGGTAATACTGATGCTTTGAGAGAAGAAGGATGTTGTTCAAGACATCAACAGCTAAAATATTCACTATCAAGTTAATAAGATTACTAGGAGAATGTTAGATAATTTTATTGTATACTTTTGCTATTTGTTTTTTTACTTTAAAGGAAGAAAAAGTTGGTAGATATTGCAAAGAAATAAGAAAATATATTAATTTAGCAATATAGTATTGGCTACTCTTTCTCATTAAAGATTCATATTATTATCAGAGTTTGATAGTAGATGCTCTTTGTTTGAAAATTAATGAATAACTCCATGGATAATTGATAATTAAACAAATCTTATTCAATATTACTAGCTTTGATGACAATTTTCAAGATATGTTCTCATAAATGTTGGTTTCATTATACAATCATCAGAAATTAAAAATAATACTATTGCCAATAATACTAAAAATGATTACTGATCCAAACCTGTCAGAGAAATAATAAAAAGTCTTTGGTTATTGAAAAATATTTATAAAAGATAGCTTTTAAGAGTTATAAGTTAGAATAAAATAGTTGCTAGCAGCTGTAATAACTTAACATATCAAAAATAAATCAATAGATATAATAGACATTTACTAGAAAAATTTTATAAAAAATGTATACTATAGCTCACCAACTACCTTTTTGAATATAATGATCATTGCTATTCAAAATCATAAAATATAACGATTTTATAAGTGAATAAATGCTATCTTTTAAGAAAATTTGGAATAAATTCTTTAGATTAATTATTCAATAGGATTGTGATTTCAAGGTTAAAGAAGAATTGCTTTTAAAACTTACTATTTAATCATTTAAATTATAATAGCAAGATATGATGATGAACATCTTTAAAACGTTTCGAAGGTATTCAGTCTTTCACTTTTATGTTTGAGTGTTATAAATGAATAAAAACTTGTAAAAATTGTTGAAAGATATTATTAGAAAATAGTTAATTTATAAAGAGATTAGTTAGATCGACTTGATTATCTTTTGAAAAATAAATTAATTGAATATTTGTAAAAGGAATATGATTCAAATCAAGAGTAATACTATCGTCCTGAATGTATTTTATATAGAAAAATACTTATAATATTCAGCTCAAAAGAAAACAAAATAACGAAACAAAACTTTTTATAATAGTATTGGAAAATATTATATCATAGAATTAATTTTATCAATTAATTTTAATTAATAAGATCAATGAAAATATAAAAGAACTTATCTATTTTTATTCAAAATTATATTCAAATTATTGAATCATAGGTTCCTGAGCTAATATTATCAAATTATTTGGCAAAAGATAAAGTAAAACAAAATATTATAAACTTTTATCGATAACTAGCAAGTTTAAATCTGCCTTTAGATAAAAAATAATTTAATCATTTTGCTTTTTCTCTAGTTCCAAATAAAGATTTAATTAAATAATTTATGACAAAATAGTATCAATAGATCATTAATTCAAAGTAAAACTTGATAATTTGGGATAATAATCTTAGTTTTAATTCTTTTTATTTAAAACATTCATCGTTAAATATTAAAAAGTTAATATTCAAAAGAAAAGTTTTAATAAATCAAAAAAAACTTTTTATCAATGAAATTCCCATAAATAGTTGTCGATAATCACTGGATTTTCTTATGAACTTTGATTTTTCTAAAGAAAAAGTGAATACACACTTTTAAATACTAATAACATTGTTTCTTTTAACAAATTTCAAAGTTGTCCAAATGTATATAGACAAGTTCTTATCGAGAAAGAATTAGCTTTAATTGTTGAATGAGTCAAATATATAAATAGCAAATTTTTATAAAGGTTAAATTTCATAAATAATTAAAGAACAAGATGGAATAATAGTTAATTAATAAACTAAATAAAATGAATTCAATAAACTTAAAAAGATATCAAAAAAGTTAAAATTAAAAGAAAAACAAAGTAAGATTTTAAATAATATAAAAATGTAACATATAGAATAGAAATAAGAATAAAATAAAACTTGTATGGTTTGTAGATAATATGGAAAAGATCCTTTGTTTTATTTGGTAAATGTCGTATAAAATTGTACTCTTATTCAAACAAATTTCGATAAAAGTGGTAAATTTTTAATGTTCATAACTTGTGGTCATATTTTTCATGAAAAATGTCTTCAAGGATAGATAAACAAAGGTTAAAACTAGTTGAATTAATATTATCGCTGCTTTCTATGTAAAAAATAATCAATGATACCATTTCCTTTGTAGCTAAACACATAAAATGAACAAGTTATCAAAAACTTAATATAAAAACTGGTCATAAAATTGACTCTCCGTTCATAAATGATAAATCATGAAAAATAATAATAGAACAAAAAGAAAAAAAGAATACCATTTGAATCAATTCACTAAGAAATTAATTATTAGTAAATTTATTCCTATATTTACACTTCACTAGTATATTAAATCTATTTTTTTTTATCAAATCATACTCAATTATTTATCTCTTCAATGCTTCCACTTATTCCTCATCTAATTATCTTTTGCAATCAAAGAAGAAACATATCATGCTTAAAACTAAAATAGATAATAAAAGAACAAATATCAAATCTTATGATTCAATCAGTTGTTTTTAGAAATGATTAACAAAAATTATTAGAAAATTATTATTAAAAGAAAAATACAATATATAATGATCTAAATATACTATTTTAATATCTACATGGAAATTGTAAAATATAAAAGTTAACTGTTAGAAAAGATTTATCTCAATTTAATTTTTACAATATCCCTCATGATTTGGCAGAATTAAGAAAAGTTCCAAGAATATGTTCTTATTGTAATTAATAAAAATTATAAACAAAAATATGCCTTATTTGTCAGGTCAAATGTTGTAAGTAGAATAATTGTTTTCAACTTTGGTTTAAACATAGCGAAAAGTAACATGAGGGAAGCCTTATAAGTATTATTTTATATTCTGGAAAAATACTGTATTAATATTAAAATCAACTTATTAGTTCAAAAAATTTTTATATCAACTATCTTGGAGAATATGTTGAAAATAATTATCTTACAAAATTAGAGTTAGAAGAAAGAAAATTTCCAACAAATTAGTATCTTCTTGATAAAGGGAAATATTAAAATCTGATAGAACATATTATTTTTGATGAAAACAAAGATTTTGTTAAAAAAACATTTAAAACAAGTTGACCTTGATTATCTTGAATATTATTTCACTAAAATTAAATATTATTAATCAATTTTGAAGGCAAGAAAGATAGCTAAATCTTTTCTGACGGATAGAACTCTCTCTAAAAGAAGGTTGTAAAGTTTGATAATATGAAAAGTTTGGAGACTAGGAAACATAGGATTGTTAAAGTGAGGTTGTATAATTGTACTTGTTATTTCTAAAACTCTTTATTCTAGATTAATTCTTGCTGTTTCTGTCGTTTTGATACTCTTTCTGACGATTTTAGGAGTAACTAAATTACTTCTTCTCAGTTGAATAATCAATTTGACTTATTGGTGATCTATCCTCTTACATTAAATTTGCTTTAGAATGCTTTTGTTCTTATTTTTTATCTGTTTTCTTTTCTTCTTATTCAGATGATGATTTTTACTCTTACTCCTAAACTATTTTTTATCTGATTTATATTTTAGCAGGTACTATTTTTTCTTTTTATAAATTATTTTTAGGAAGTCTACCTATATTTTGAAGATATTTTTTAGCCATATCTTTCATATCATTTTCTTTTGTTTTTTATAAAATAACTTGACAAGCTTTTATAACATCTTAGTTATGAGTTTATATTCTAGATGATAACTTTTTTGATAATATTTTTGGTTTATTATGATTTAAAACGTAAGTTTTCTTTTATTAATTCCAATTTTATTGAAGAGTTTTAAGATACGACCAAGATTTCTTTGGACTTTCTTAATTTTAGGATGATTTTTTACTAATACTATTAATTTTCTATTTTGATCGATTTTAAATCAATATTTTGCTACTTTTCTTTCTTGAACTAAATAATTTATCATCTTTTTAGCCTGAAGAAATATTTCTAGGATGGCTTTTGATTCTTTTTTTTTGGAAGTTTTATTTAAGAAAATATTAGATAGACAATTTGAGTGAATGTTTGATTGTACTTTTCTTAATTGATTTTTATAGATCCTTTTTAAGTTTTTCTAATATTTATTATTTTTTATCTTTGTATTGAGGATATAATCCTTTCAATTTCTCGAAAAGCGTATTTTTATTATCTTTTAAATCGATAGTAAACCCAACCCCAACCCCAACCCCAACCCCAACCCCAACCCCAACCCCAACCCCAACCCCAACCCCAACCCCAACCCCAACCCCTATTTAAATCAATAAAAATAGGTAAGATTATTATCAAGTGATCAGATAAGATAATCATTTAATGACTTGGAATTCTAGAAGGGTTCTTCCAATTTGAATTGATTTTTTTTCAAATTATTGTCTGATTTCGAAAGTCATAGGCTCTTCTCTAACAAGAGTTCCAAATTTGGAGTTGTTATCAAGAATAAAAAATTGATTGTTTTGACTTTTAATGAATGAGTGTTTTCTAGAAACAGAAATATCTGTTATTCTGATTTAGCATTCATGTCCTCTGCCTAATTTGATACCTGTTTATGGAGTATTTTGGATTACCATTATGCTCTTTTACTTCTAACATGCCCCTTCGAATATTAGATAGTTTCCTTGAGGACGATCAAGAGTTATTAATTCTTTATTATTGGTCACTCCTTCTTTCGTTTTTAGTTCTACGAAGCCAGGAAGTTCACTTTTACAGACTTAACACTCAAATTTAGTAAAGTTGTAATGTTGAGTTCCTCCAATAACATCTTTTTTGACTTTAACTCTAATCCATTCAGCCAAACATTCATAGTGGACAGTTCCACATGACCCATTGCACTTGCAAGGATTGAAAAGGAAGTTATTAGTCTGATCAGTATCATCAAGACAGATTTTACATGGATTTTTGGTTTCTTAAGTCAAAGGTTCTACTTCTAAAACGTTATCATTGAAGTAGTTTCGTGATGAAATGAGAGGTTTCGATATTTTTTTCTTTCCATCAAAATATTAAGTTACAAAATATTCGATCCTGCCCAACTTGATCGTCATTCCTGGGACTGAATAAAAAAGCATATACGTAGTTGGCAGCCAGTTTGGAAATTATTTTGGTTGACATTTTTGCTAACGATGAAGTATGGATTTTATTCTTTGATACTGACGCTATCAACTGACTAATTAGTTTTTTGTTTTTAGTTATTGGTCTATTTATTTTTATCTTTGTAGGCAGAGGGAGTGATGATCGATATTCTTCCTCCCAGCGGTTTTAAATTTTAAATTTAGCAGTGAGCTATCAATTCAAAATCTTCAAGTTTATTGGGAAATTTCGAATTTGTGTAAATGAATTATATTTATGGGTCTAAATAAGAAAGAAAGTACGGTTTTTTTTGCGATAGATGTTAAGCCATTTGGTTCCAATTGGAATATTTATTTTGTTTTCTGTCAGCTTTGTGGATTAGTAGTCATATAAAGAGTGAGAATCTTTATACCAGGTGCATGTAGTGAGTCTGATGAATGGAGGCTTGTCTTTTTGCTTTGATGACTACATTATAATTATATTATTTCTTAACATAGAAAGTTTATCTATGAAGATAAATGTTTCATCAAAAAAGAACAAGATGAGATGATTTCTTTTAGTTGAAAAAATATATAGTAAAGTATAAAAGGTTTATCAGAATTTTATAAAGCTCTATTTCATAAAATAATAAATTTACATAAAATTGATAAACCAAGAAGATCACAGATACAATTTCATGGTTTTTATTTAGGTTCGTTTCTTGATTTAATTTTTTTGAGCTCTTATTGTGTATAGTAAGTGATCTACTTTTTATCTTCTTTTTTTTCATACTTTGAACCTTTTCTTCCGTAAACTTTGAATCCATATATTTTGGGTACATATTGAGTCTAAACTGACTTAGGAAGCATTTCTGGATAAACCTGAATATCACTACTTTTACCATCATCAAAATATTGGGAAAAGAACATCCAAAATAGGCTCCATCAATATCATGACATTTCTTTTTTGGAATATATACTTCTTGACATCGAGGACAATATATTTTAACTCTAGATGTTCTGATTTATTCGCTCATTCCGATGGGAAGGGTAGGTTGGCGATCACAAAGTACTCGAGGACAAACTCCAAATGCTCCTTTCTTGTATTTTTAACGCATTATTGCCAATCCTTTAGGAGTTACAATGTAGCGAGCATGTATTAGACCGTAAATATCTGTTGCTTATTGGTATATTGAAAGATATCTATGTTAATTTTAGGTTACCTTTAGTCTTCAAGTTATTAATCTTATGGTGGATCTGGTCGGAGGATCATTTCAAGGGCATCACTGAATAAAACAAAGGATACTTGTAATGGTCAAACATGTTTTTCAGTCCATAGAGGTTAAAACTATCTCTGATGTATTCTTAGTCGACTTTACAAAAGAACTGATGGTCTTCTAGAGTACAGAACCAACTGATCCATCCGTAGCTTTCTTCTGAACTGTATGATTCGGTATCGGACATGCCTGTACTTCTTATTTATATATCAACTTAAGAGTTTAGAGTTTTTGATGATATTTAGTTCAAATGATAATAAATAATCAAAATAGTAATGCTTTGAGGACAGTATTACTAGTTTTTGATTTTTTTACTTATCTTTTGTATATTGTTAGTTATTTTTTCAAATTTTATTTTTATGATTTGAGATGTTGCAATTTTCTAACAATTTCTTTCAGTTACTAAGCACTGACTTCTATTAGAGGAGTATCTTGTTTTACTTTTTGCTAGTCTATTTAAGTTTTTATGCGATTCGCTACATAGTCAACACTTCTTTTATGTAGTTTTTCTTTGCTGAATCTTTATGTAGAGAGTCCGATCTACTTTTGTTTTCCTCCATAGTAATCGCTATTCTTTTTGACTAAGTGGATAGTGGTGTCTTGCAGTACGATAGATTTTTTGTATTTATGTGTTGATTTAGATTTATTATTATCTTAATCATTTTGTCTGTAGGAATGTTTGAGGTTTTATCGATGAGTGGCTTCGAAAGGAACATCTTGAGATATTTTGAGGTTCATGCTGGCTGTGTGTGATTTATTGGCTGGGTAGAGTGTTTTGTTTTTTGACCTAGAGTCTTGTTTGTATAGGTTTATCATGCTAACGATATAATCTACTTATTAAAGTATATCATCTAGTAATTTTTTAATCTTGAAATATCATTTAATATTCAAATTAGAGTTTTTCGAAGAAAAAAGAATCTAAAATATCAAATATAAGGAATCTAAAATAAAAAACATTTATTTTCTTTTTATATCTTTAAAATCTTGAGGTAATATCAAGAATATTTGATAATGATGATTTACAATGTTCGTATTTAATAGATATATAATATCAATGGTTCAAGGTACGTTCGTGATGAGTGCTTACTCTAAAAAGGACCCTTAACAACTTCGTCGTGTAAGTTATCGTCAGACGAAAATGCGTTACTTGGTGGTTGTTATTGCTATATTTGTGGTATTCGGTTGTTAATATTGTTTCGATAATGCGAGTGTATATTTGATCATATGAAGGCTTTACAGATTCCGATTGAGTAGAATTTAAAATAAGATGGAAATCCTATAAGTGAGTTTTAGTTCAATTTACTCTATGCTTTGTATGCTTTTCCCAATGTCATTATTCCATTGTTAGGCGGAATATTGATAGATAAAATTGGAGCAAGGATAGTCTTGATAATATCAGCTATGTTTTGTGTACTAGGACATATCATATTTGGATTTGGAGGGTTTTAAAATAGTTTTGTTCTAATGCTTGCTGGAAGAGCTGTTTTTGGTATTGGAGGGGAAGTCTTACATGCATCGCAAAATACTTTGTTAAGTACTTGGTTTAAAGCTGGAGAACTATCAGTATGATTCTTGATATTTAGATTATTTTGGGAATTGGATTGAGTTTTCCTAAAATGGGAAGTTCATTGAATAGCTTTTTGACGCCTCGTTTATCAGATGAATTTGGAAAAAAAGATCACTTGAATGTGGCTGGACCCATATTTATTGGAAGTATTCTTATGTCTATTTCTCTTGTACTTGCCATAGGTAGTTCAAAGTAGATTTAGTTTTGGCTTACATTGATAGAAAAAGTGAGAAACAGGAGAGGCTAAAGCATGAAACTCAGTTATTATCTTCTGAAAGAGGCAGTATTGATAGAGCTAAGAAAAGTATGAAGGATAGTTTGAAGAAGAAAAGCGGTGGTAGTCAGGTAAAATTTATTTAGACTTCTGTGGTTGATGATGGTAGTAAGTAAGGAGTACAGGGTGGATAGCATTTAAACTTCAAGTAGATATGTAATTTGCCATTAGCATTTTGGTTGATTATAGTGATATCTATGTTGTCTTAGGCTCTTTTTATTCCTTTTCTGGACAATGGCAATGCCTATTACGTCTAAATATTTGGAATTAATAGTAATGATGCGGGTATATACTTGATTCTTCCTTATTGTGTAAGCTCTTTATTTGTGGTGATAATAGGTTATTTTGTAGACAGAGTTTAAAAAAGAAGTTATCTACTTATAGTTTCTTGCTTTTTCTATACAATCACTTATCTGTTTATGATGTTTACTGAATCCACTAAAGTTATGAAAGATAATTAGTTTGTTAGATGGATGCCATCATTTTTGTTAGGCATATGCATTGCTATATTTTGTACGATTATTGTACCTACAATACCCATGTTAGTGCCTCCTCATTTACTGGGTACTGGGTTTGGAATAATGGAGATGTTGCAAAATTTGGCTCTTGGAGCTTTTCCTCTTTTGGGAGGATTACTCAGGGAGACTAAAGAATAAGCTGATGCTGGTTTTCACCTTCAAACATTGTTTTTCTTTCTAATTAGCTGTATTTGTACTGGAGTAGCTATATCATTAAGAGGAGTCGATCTAGTGACAGGTCATAAGTTGGATGTAAAAGATTTTAGGAAACAGTATTTGAAGAAGGTATTAGGATAGTCTTAGACATGATTTTTGTTGGGTATATATATGTTCTATTTAATAATTTTAGATTTCTATCGATTGATTAAAAGGTTATTGATACTATAATAGAATATAGATGTTTGAAGAAAAGTTATCAGTTGCGTATTCTTCGATTCCTCAAGAGAATAAATTCTAGGACGTTCAGTTGACTCTTTTTAACTCTTATATAAAATTTGCATCATAAAAATTGGTTCTTCGAGAGACATAGATCATCAATGATACTGAACTTCTTCTTTCCAAGTTGAACATTGACTAGAAAAAAAATATGATAGAAAGTACAATAACTTAAAGTACTGAATGCTACAGCTTCTATGAGTAAAATTCTTAAGATAGAAAGGGAAGAACTACTCTTAAAAGAAAAAGCCGGTATAATTGCTAAAGACAAAATAAAAAGAATTTTACTGAAGTTTTATCAGAAATTAAATAGATGTGTAGTGATAAAACATTTTCAATGGTTTAAGCGTTATTAGGAGAGTACCAAAAGTTGGTGGATGAAAGTGCCATTTAACGTAAAGAGGGAAATTTAAGAAGAAAGAGAGAGAAATGTGAAAGTTGTGTTAGTCATGATAATCAGTAAACAATAAGTTAATATAGACGAGAATTGAGAATCCAGCAGTTGTAGGAGAAGATAATTGGACTAAATATGGAAATTCAAAGGTTAAATAATCGATGCAGGTAAGAATAAAATAAATTGACTGAATACAAGAAGCAATAAGGTAAAAACATAGAGAGAAATAAAGAAATATTTAATAACTACTGTGATTTTCTTCATGAAAAGGAGATTCTTTTGTCAAATAAAGTACATTTATCATTACGAAGAGTAACTAAATTAAAAATATTGAATTAGACATGATCAAACACATCAATGAAGTGGTAGATGTCGAAGGATGCGTGCGTTGTGAGATGGTTCGTGCGATTCGTAGACAAATACTCAAATATCGAGAGTGTTTAGAGCAGCAATTTTAAAAATTAGAGACTTATTTAATAAAATATAGCAAATTGATGATTTTTACTTGATTTAAATATTTTGCGTAACAAATCAATAACTATGAACGATGGAGATATTGATGAGTTTGTGAAGGTGCTACAAGATTGGCGGTAGCAACCAGGCAAGACCATAACCAATGTGCTCACTAAGATCAGCCAGACTAAATTATTTAAAGGTCAGGACCTGGACGATATACTTAAAGCTGTGGTTGATTTTCATAAGGAGATAACTAGAGTGGATGAGAGTTTAGTAGATGTGAAATGGTACTAGTTGTGCATTAAAAGCAAGAAGATATTGAAGAAGATGCACTAAATATCTGAAAAATAAAAGAAAAAGATGCCTGTGTTGGAGAAAAAATCAAGTAATTTTATTGTGAATTATCCTGAGGAATTGACTGTTGATAGAGGTGCTGGAGATTAAAAATTATTAAAATATCTTTTTAAACATTTTGTTACAAACTATCTTTAGGCTGAAGATGATCCTAAAACTGTAACTTTCATCATTGCTACTCTCAAAGAACTTAAATATAAATTTGATGGTACTACTATGACTATCTAGATAGGATTGATGAAACTTTAAACAAAAGAGTGATGTCGATTGGCACTCGATTAAGCAAGTAGAGCAGCCGTTAATCTAAGGCTCGTATGCTGACTGGAGAGATAACTCCCAAATAGTTAGCTAATGATAGCTAAGAGACTTATTTTGATGAGAAGACTAAGTAAAATATAAAGAGGATTCAAAAGGAGGAGATAGAAAGGAATTCAGTAGGATATTATGAAGATATGAAAAGGAGGATCAATAAAGATGCCTGTGAAGAATGTCGTTATTGTCATCAGAAGAGAGCTTTTTGTGAAGATCAAAAGCAAATCAGGGCTTCAGATTAGCCGATGACCAGATTTATGAGATGCAATAACTGTGAAAAAGCATGGAGAGATTGATCTGTTTATGTTTGTTGCAAATTTTCATATTAAGTATAAAGATTAAATAATTATCAAATAAAAATATCGATCAAATAGAGAACTATTATCATGACTATTTTTATTATTCAAGGAGTAGATGTTCTTCTTTGATATTTTTTATCAAGATTTTCATTAAATACAAAGTATAAAATTAGTTATCTAGCTATGTTTAAGATAATTAGTTCATAGAAGATCAAGGTTCTGATTATTTTTAATCGAAATCAGAAAGTTAAATTCTCTGGTTTTGTATATTGAACCATGAAGGAGAAATTTATTCATTTCCAATTTCTGAATTATTACTATCTTATGCAAATCGCTTCACTTAACCAGATGTTGATTTTCTTAAAGTACTTTGCCTTATCTTTTGTTTTATTATTTCCTATATATCTTATTCTGCTGGAGATGATGGCTTCTATGAATCGAAATATGCAACATTTTATTTTTTAGTCATTCTTATAGGTTATTATCCTTTCTTTATGGGATGTTTTTGTTTTATATTTCTCTTTTAAGTTGTGACTCTTCTCGGTTTTGATAATCTTTATTGAGGTTTTTAGAATACTTTTTATTTGGATTAAAAATTAGAATCTTGTTATAGATCTGGCATTGATCCTTAATCTTCTACATCTTATAGTTGTTGTACTCTTGGGCTAAAAGGTTATTTAGAATAATTTTTAGGTGATGTTTTTTATTTTAGTTTTAATCCATCTTCATGATTTTGAGGATAATTGTTGTTCTATCTTGGCTCCAAATCTCTAGTAGGAATAATATTGACTATTTTAGAACTATTTCTTGATTTAAGTCCAAGTTAGTAGTTTGGATCACTGTATGGATCGTATTTATTAGGTGATCCTCTGACAGCATTATTGGTATTGTCTATATCTGACTGACTGCTTCTTACATTGAGAGTGACTGGTGAATTAGATCTGCCTTTGGATCTGAATTTAGATCCTGATTGATTATGTAATTTTTTATAAGACAAGTTGAGGTTATTGAAATTACCTACTTATTACTATTCTGAGAAAGGCATGGTTTAATTAGCTATTTGAGCATTGGACATATTTTTCTAATCTTTAACATTCTCATTAGTTACATTTCTATCTTCAAGATGATACTTTTTTATTTCATCTTCATAGTATTAGTCAGGTTTGGTACATGCTACAAACCAAATTGTTACAATGATATTGAAGGAGACTATAAGGATGAGGTCTATGCTTAGCATGAATAAATCTGAGAGAGGTTGTTCGTTGTAGAGAGCTAGTCCGCAGGCTGTAATGGGCAGCAGGTCTAAAAAGATAGTTGTTATGCATAGGTAGTGAATTGGAGTTAATTTGCTACTCATTGGAATATGAATAGATGGTTTAGGAAACATTTTAGAGAATGCTATCAATGCAAATCTAAAGTTTGTGAGAGTTGCAAGAATTAAAACTACTACATTGGAAATAACATCTATTTGTTGAGGATTGATAAGTAAAGGCTTGATATATTTGATAAAAATAACAACATAGACGATGTTACTGAGATAGTTGATAGCCAATGAACAACCAAGTAAAATTCTGATAGTATTTCTTTACTAGTTAGTAGCTGCTAGTAGTCTTGTTAACGATACTGCCTATAAATCTTTTGCTGATACGATTAAAGCAATAACAAGTATAAATTATGCTACAGCATTGAAAAGAATAAGGGAATAAGGGAGATAATTTTTTACTAAGAAAAATTTAGTAATTAAAACAATGATAGTCCAGAGTGCGACAGTGATCAGTCCTGGCAGTGGGAGAACTTTCTAGACTGTTTACTAGCATGTATTGGTGATCAGACAAGTCTAGATGCATCGTGAAGATGAGGAAAGGGAATAATCTGAAAGGCACGTGGTACAAGTAGTTGATTGACACGTGTCACAGCCATCAGGACATAAGACACATGTCGTTCCTGAAACATCATATTGTTGACTGATGAGGTTACAATCTGAGTAGCACAAATTATTGTATAGATAGTTGCCTGCGACACACGAAAAGCAAGTATTTATTGAGCAGTTAAGACAGGCAGTAGAACAACTTATGCATTATGATCCGCTTTGATAAGATTGATCAGGACAGGAAGATAGACACTTTCCACCTGAAAGGAAAGTAGATGAGTTGCAAGCAGTACAATTCGTAATAGAATTTTAACATAGAACACATTGGGTATAATCACAGGTACATAATCCAAATGACGGGGCTGTTCCTGGAGGACATGTATCAGTGCATCTATTGGTATAGTTATAAAAGTTGAGAGCACATTGAATACATCCTCCATTACCTCCAGAAGTGCAAGTAAGACAACTGACATCACAATCATAGCAGATTCCATCGGTTGATGGATACATGGTGGAGTTGGCACAAGTAGTACTGCAAATGCCATTGGAAAGAACAGAGCCATTAGTACAAGATGTGCAATCGCCACTTAGTGCTGATGTGCACTGGGCACAATTATCACCATAGCAAGATTCGCAGATGAGAATGCCAGTACTAGTGGTGCTAGATATGAATCCACTGGTAGGGCAGATAGCTTGACAAGTATTGTTAGAGTAGTAATAGAAGTTATTTTGACAGCGAAGGCAATAGGTTTATGAAATGCAGGTAAAGCAGTTGTTAGTACAGATTTAACATGATCCTGTTGAATTACTGCCAAAGTTTTGATATGAAGTTGCATTTCCACAATCAGTTACACATCTTTATGATTCCAGATAAAATCCATCTGAAGTGTAGCAAGTTAGACATGATCCATTCGAGTAACAAGTCTGGCAGTTATTTAAGATAGATTGAATCGTATTGTCGAGACAACTTAGTTGATATGCTAATGTACCTTCGTCTATTTTTTGTCCTAAAAGATTATAAGATGTGACGCTTATACTATCAGCAATACTATTGCCACTGATTAGACCTTATAGAGTAAATGAAAAGAAATTATTGGTTATTTATGAGATACTAGGTGTTATTTTGATGACTAGTTGCCCTGTAGTACTTGAATTATCTTTTTAACAAATTCCATAGATAGTTGCACAAGTTATAACTGTATTTTAGGAGTAAGTGCTTGTTAAAATCAGAAGAATTATATAATCTCCAGTGATAAGGGTATTATTAAAGGTAAAAGACATTCTAATTGGTTCAATATTATTTTTATAATAGTTATCATTTGAATTGAAACTAGCTGTAAGGGTATTAGGATTGGTAATAGATGGAGCATTTGTGGAAGAAGTAATAGTATTGATAGGAGAAGTAGTAGCAGTAACTATACTCCAAGATTATGCAGTGCCGACTACTCTGGGATTAGTAAAAGTATTGCTAAGAGTGAAAGTTAGATTATATCCTGTGCTATTAGGCAGATTATTAGTCACATTAATAGTGAAAGAAGTAAAGTTACTGCTTGTAACATTTTAAGTGCAATTGCCATCACATGTTGATCTAACATTTGTATAGTTAATATCAGTGGGCAAATTGACAATTAAATAGAAATTTTAAGGATGAGGAGTGGTGATGGTTATAACCAAGGTATAGGAGGACAAAGCTCCAGTAGTAGGGTTGTTGGAGGTGAGGATAGATTGCAGACTACTAACTGAGTTGACATTAAGTGCCATTGAAGTGCTAGAATCGAGATATAAGGTGTTCACTTGATAGATACTAATTTTAACATAGTTATATGTTCCCATTGAAGATGGAGTTCTAATGATAGAAGTTACAGTGATAGTTGAGTTGGTAGCGATGGCATTAGTCACTGTCATAGTAAAGCTATTATTCCCAAGGTTTGTTAGTGTGTTAGATTCGATTGTGCCATTGATAGCTAGTGAATTATTGAGTGTTATGATACTAGATTATGTTGGATATTCAACATAGATAGTACAATTGTTGGGCAGTTAGACTGTAGTAGTAAGAGAGATGGTAGTTGTGGTGTCACTGTATACTGACATATCGGTAGGTGTTAGAGTTGAAGGGAAGTTGGTTATTCCTGTATAGGTAACTGAAAAAGCTGATAAACTATATTATACTCTACTAGTTAAATCTGTTGAATTATAATAGGTCTCAAGTGCAAATATTTGCGTGTCTAAAATTGGTGGATTCGTTATGGATTAGAGAGTAAGAGTGATATTGGTATTGGCTAAAATTTCTGATGATGCTGTAAAGTTAACAGTCAAATTTCTAGTACTTGAATCGAATAAACAGCTCGGATTTGTCACTGTTCCTGGACTGATACTTACTGAACAAGAAGGCGCATTATTTACATTAACATCGGATGGAATTGTAACTTTTAGCTGAGGTAGATTACTTAAAGGTTGAGATGTGATGATATTCATAACATAGTTGACTCCGATTGCAGTCATTTAATAGTTTGTTAGGGAGATTATGCTATTATTACTGGGTAGGGCGGTGGCTTGTGGATAAATATAAGATGTGAGTTAGAGATACTGTGATCCTGATCTTTTGAATTTGAAAGTAACTAGTTGAGGAGTTTAAGATTTAGTGACAAGAACACGGGTGCAGACTGGACTGAGGGTAATAGCTTGCGAATACTATATATTATTTTATGACAAGCTAAACTAGTAGTAGTTTGAAGCTGTTTGTGAAAGAGTTGCTTGCATACTACTATTTCTCAAAAAAATTAATTTAGAACATCCATTGAAGTTGGCTAATTATTAGAAATGTAGTTCGATCGTATCATAGCTTTGAATAGTGATTATTACAGAGGATGCAAAGGATATTTGTGGATTGAAGAAGTTCGTGTTGATAGTTGGGTTGGAATTGAAAGTACCATCGCTACGTGCGAGTATACAGGTTGATTAGATGGCTATAGATGAACTTTTATCTATAATGCTGCCATTTATATCAGCTGTTGAAACTTAATAAGGTGGAGAGGTCGTATGAGTTGTTTAAGTGGGTGGAGATTGAACTCCTATAACTATAAAATTTAAGATATTGCCAGCTGAGAAGTTCGAAGGTTGTGTATATGTAATTGTTATTTTTTGTTAAACACTATTAAAAATAGTAGAAGTAGTTGGTTAATAGTTAGTTGTGTTAAAACTAACCATAGAAGAGAGTGAGGTTACATCTGTTAGTAAATTTTTAATATAATGATTTGTCCAGCTACCATAGTTGATGTAGAAGATACTGGGACCTGCTGGTATATTGTTTTGAGTTGTAATTGTAACAGTCAAGTTGCTGTGAGGTTGTTCTGTACATAGACTGAAATTCCATGAAGCGCTTGATAGTGTTCCTCCTTGATATTGAACGGAGTTTACAGAAGTTAGAGAGAATGTAGAATCAGTAACAGAGGTGACACTAAATAAAGATGTTGAAATTGCTGAAGAAGGATTTTGAACATTAGTTACTATGATAGACACAGTATCGAATAGAAGGGTAGCATTAGTAATTATCAGAATGTTGTTTGAAACAATTGTGTTGAGGAGAGCGTTATTTAAGGTAGCAGTTGTACTGATTGATAATTTACATGTTAATGGAAATGTGAGATTGATGTTAGGTCTGTTGACTGAGCTGTCGAATGCAATATCCCAAGTATAAGTTGTTATGGCATTGATAGTGGAGACAGCGGGATTAATGTTAGTTAGAAAACCTGCTTGATTTGTTATTGTTAGCAAGAGGAAGATGAGTTAGAGTAGATAGATTCGCATAAGTAAAGAGGTTTAGTTATATAATATATGGATTTAATGTAGTAACTTGATTTGAATTTATTGAATAAGATTTATAATAAAAAATTATGAAATAGAATATTGTGATAAATAAACAAAAATAGAATTGATATTTACTTTTATAAATGCATCTGATATAAATAGAGTGATTTGATTTGCTATAATTATATTTTTGTTACCATGAGTAAATAGTCATCTAACTAGATGTTTTCTGATATTTCTAAGTCTATTGATTCAGATAAATTGAATCCTTTTGGTCAATCTGTTATTTCTTAACCTTCTTTTAATTCTCCTTTCTAAAAACTTGCTTTTCTCAAAAGAAAAGATCACCCTCAAAAGAGGTCTGGCTCTAATTCTTTAGACAAAAAGACTCGTAATAACGAAAGAATAAATGCTAATTAGGAAAATTAAAGAAAGAGACTCAGTCGTAGTCGTGATAACCGAAGAAAAAGGTCAGAGAAAAAACCAAAACATCAAAGAAAAAACAGAAAAAGAAACTTTTCACCTTTCAAATCAAAAAAAGAAATATAAGAACAATAATAATAGCATCAAAAAGATAAATAAAAGTTGTAATCAAGAGAATAATAAGCATCAGATGAAAAAGATATTAATATTGATGTCAATCATGTCTCATTTTAAAGCATTGATAGTCTTAATGAGCTAAATAAATAGACGATTCCAATGAATGAGAAATAAAAATAAGAAATTATTCCTTTAAAATAACTTGTTTAAGAGAATCTTGATCAGTAAATAGTTAGAAATAAATAATAAGCCTCTTATGATAAAGACTAGATGAAAAAGCTTTTATAAGCTGTAAACGAAAACGATTAATTGAATAATTCTATCAAACAAAATGAATAAGCTAACATTTAACCTGTTCAATAGATATCTGAAAGACCTGAAAATTTGAAAATAGTTAATAATTAATAAATAGAATAAAATATTTAACCAAAAAGTCCTAAATATAGCAGTATAAGCGATAGTAGCCATCATTCAGAATAAAATAAAAATAACTTGTTTGATAATAATAACTCTGTTCCCCAAATTTATAACAAGAAAATCTAGCAGCCTAATTAATCTTTAAAAAATAATCAAAATAATCAGAAAAATCAGAATAATATGCAACAACGTTTTTATAAGACAAGACTTTGTTTTGACTACAGTAAGGGTAGATGTCGAAAATCTGCTAAAGAATGTAGCTTTGCTCATGGATAGTAAGATCGTAGACCCATTAAGTCTAATAATATATGTAGAAATTATTAAAAAGGGTTTTGTAAGAAGAGTTAAGCTGAGTGTAGGTATACTCATGTGAAAAGTAATATGAAGCAATTTTAAAACTATGAAAATACTTTTAAAAATAAACCTAAAAGCAATAATATGATTAAAGAGTTAATTAATAATGGATAAAATGTTGAAAAAGAATCTTCTATATCTTTATAAACTAAAAAAGATTTTCCTTATTTCTAATAATCTAATTATCAATCTAATTTTTCTCATTTTGATAATTTTAATGTTCCTTATCAAGTTCCTTATAACTCTTCTAGAGGATATTCTTCTTTTAATAATCAAAATAGAACTAATATTCCCAATTCTCAACCTTTTTCATATAATATGACATATCCTAATCAACATATGCAGACTTATAATCCTCCTCAAGGAGCATATTCTCATTAAAATCATCCGATACAAGCTACTCAGCCATCATAAATGTATTATTCTTATCAATACCCTTAAGTTAAAAATAGTCAACATAAACAAGGTATTTCTTTTAATCAAAGCCAATCAACTTAAGGTAATTATGTATCATAAATTAACTATTCAAATAAAAATCAACCAAATCAAGGCAATTAATCTTCAAAAAAATCATTTTTGAATCAAAATCAGGTTTATACTGAAAATGATTCAAAATTTAAATTTGGAGATCATCAGAATAATCCTTCTATGTACAATTATCCTTCTTATAATCCTAATTATCCTACTTATTATAATTCTTTTTGCCCTTATCCTCCTCGAGGACCAATTCCTTCTTATAATCAATCTAATAATAATGCTTTTCCAGATACAAGAGCTTAGTATCTCTACCCTCCTCTTCAGCATTTCTTTCCCTCAAATCAGCCGGAATTTAGAACTCAAGGCTAAAATATAAAAGAAGAACAACCTCGTAATCTGAACTATTAATTTTCTTCTGATGTTTATAAGATTAACAGAAATATTGGTCCATAAAGAAAGAGTGGAAAATCTTAGTAAAATCAACTAATGTTTTAAGGAGTTAAAGAATGATTGTTATTTTTATTTTATTTTTTGAATTATCAATGATTATTAATTAAAAATCATAATTTTGATCTTTTTTTCATTCTGGGAATCAATTTATTGAATTTTTCGTTTGTTTTTTGAATATCTTAGTTCATTTAAAGGTGTTCAATCCATTTTTTTATCTTATTCCAAGGTTTTAGATCATAATCAACTACAATTAATGACTGTATTTCAAAAAAAGCTGCCAAATCTGCTACAGTTAACTTCTTTCCGATCATATAGATTGATTATTTGAAGTAATATTCTTAAATATAAGAAAGAATTTTGATTACTTATGATCTAAGAACTTCTTTTGAGAAAGAATTTTGATCTATTGGATAAAGTCCTGAAAAAACTTAATTAAAAAGAATAAATGCGCATTTTCTTGTATTTTGATGATGATAGTGTAAATATTCATTGATTTTTGCTCTTTGATATTAATTATCAAGTCCCCATTGCTATTCTAGTCTATATTTTCTTATCAAATAATCAGTTATCGCATGACTTTAACCGAGTGAAAATTTTGTTTAGGTATCAACTATAGCTGGTACTTTTTTCATGGGATTAATATTTTAATATTCCTAATTGAGATGCTTAGTAGTAAAGAAAATACATCTAGTTTAGCTATTCTGATTTATGTGATTTAAATGGGTATTTTACTTATTTTGCAGAATGCAAGGAGAGTTCTTGAAGGTTGTGAGATGTAATCTATGTATAAATGGATCTTCATTCTTTTATGATTATATTAAAAAATATATTATTTGAATAGATGATAAATCTTACAGTGAATATATATTCAAAATAAGAAATTGCTTAAGATGAGAGCTTTAAATCACAATTATCGGATTGATATATTGAATATGATATTAAATAGTAGTTATTTCGATTAAATCAACAATAGATGTAAAACTAACAGAAGTAATTCTAAAATCATATAGGGAAGGAATTGATAATCCTGTTGTTAACTTTTTACAATCTAATATTACATTACATATTGCTATTGGTTTGACTTTTTTAGGAATGATTGTTATGGGTGTTTTTATCTTTTATCTTGAGGGTATGGCCAGAATGCACATATCTTTCGTTACTCTACTTTTTGTAGGACTTTTCTTCTCTTTGCTTTAGTACAAATTATATTAGATAGTTTCAAAAGTCTAACACAAGGAGAGGAGATGAAAAACAAAGAAATTTAAGAATTAAAAAATTAAAAAGAATTGAAGAAATCAAATGAATAAAAGTAGTCAATGGAATCAAAGGAAAAATAATAATGATTATGAATTAAAATATATTTGAATTGTATAAAAATATTTCAGACCTTACTTTGAATTGTAATTATAGGAATATTAAAGTTCAATTTTAAACTATAAGAATCGAAAATAATAAATAATATTAAAGGCCTGGAAAGACTGTTATTTTGAAATCTTTATTAAATTAAATATGTATTTTTTATTTTGAATCTAAAATAATTGAAATTTTATTTACTGATTTCAAATTTTTTGTGGACTTAGGCATTTCCGTTTGAAGATAACAGTAAATATAAGGATATTTTGTCAATAATAAGCTTTAATGTATATCAATGGGCCTAATAAACATTTTATAAGCTTTCTTAATCTTCATGGTTTTTATCTTGTTTCAATAAATTAATAGGTGGTTTCTCTTTATTGAAATTAACAAAGTTAACGCTTGATTAGAAGTGAACTTTCTTTTAAACTTTTACCGATGTACTCTCGAACTTTTACATTTTTGCTAGGTACTGGCTATTGATTTCTATGATTCTACTGGGAATCGTTTATTTTTCTTATTCCTAGCTTTAAAACAAGAAAAAGTTATATGGATTGTAAGATATTTGTGGTTGTTCGTATGAAGTATCTTTAATAAAGTCTTAGATAGCTGAGTAGTCTTCTTCTAGAGGAGAAATGTCTAACTAATTATAATAATCAGTCGATCGATGATCTTCTTCATCTTTGAAATGGTGTTAGGTTGTGTTGATTGGTTAGAGACCTAAGTCTGCTCGGGTTTTATTTCTATTTCTGAATTCTTCTGAATCAATGCAAAAATTACTTATTATTATCTTGTGTTTGTTCATCAACTAATAATTATATCATCATAAATATCAAATAAATCATGAAATCTATCTTCTATTAACATTTTAATGGTGCTATTTATTCGAGGAGGAGTCTATTTAATAATTAATTCTATTTACTAATTTTTGATTTTATATTCTAGGGATTTTGAAAGAGCTTGATAGGTGCCCTTTTTTAGAGATCTAAAGAGGTAAAATTTAAAATTATAAAATAATTAAGATAAATTTCTTTGAAAAAGGTTTATCTTAAGAAAATATTTATCCATTATTTCTTCAAAAGAATTTTTTATCCCTTGATGATTATTGATAACTGTTGGTTAAAGTTATTCTTTGTATTCTAATATTTGAGATTTATTTTCTATTAAATTTTAATATTTTAGCTTCCTAATTTGATTAAATTATGGTATTCTTTAGCTATTTAAGCAGTAAAAGGTTTTTTTCGATAGATTTATCTTTACTGAATTTTTAAACAAAAATCATTGATGAAGAA
>CAXIUT010000289.1:0-169000 GCA_964035545.1 Bugula neritina | reverse complement strand
TATATATATATATATATATATATATATATATATATATATATATATATAATACTGCAGATTCAAGTATCAGGGCTGCAGCTACAATGCAATGTGTCTTCTCGTGTGTCAAATGCAAATTGGTTGACACCTGCAATTCAATCAAACTTAATGCAGCATCTTCCAAGTATACAGGTACTCAATTTTACTCTTCAATGTTAGTCTGTATCGTATCTGCCATGTAATCATCACTCTTTGCCATAAATATTATTCACTACTCTAATATTATTTGTATGTGACATAGTACTAACTACTATATACATGTGATATACATATATGATATACACATGATGTATTTGTGATATACACATGATATACACATGATATATTTGTGATATACATGTCATATACACATGATATACACGTGATAGGTGTGTGTGTGTGTGTGTGTGTGTGTGTGTGTGTGTGTGTGTGTGTGTGTGTGTGTGTGTGTGTGTGTGTGTGTGTGTGTGTGTGTGTGTGTGTGTGTGTGTGTGTGTGTGTGTGTGTGTGTGTGTGTGTGTGTGTGTGTGTGTGTGTGTGTGTGTGTGTGTGTGTGTGTGTGTGTGTGTGTGTGTGTGTGTGTGTGTGTGTGTGTGTGTGTGTGTGTGTGTGTGTGTGTGTGTGTGTGTGTGTGTGTGTGTGTGTGTGTGTGTGTGTGTGTGTGTGTGTGTGTCACATGTACAATTTTATGGAATTTGTAGTATAACCATGTATAACAATAGGTGGTGTCGATTCCAAACTTATTAGGATTTGTTTTTGTTTATTTGGAAATGTTTTAAATCTGTTGTTATTAATATTGGAAGCAGATATCTTTGTAACATACAAATGTTTGTATAAAACTGTTTGCTCCAGTAACTTTTGTGACTCTCAACTCTTTAAAAAAGTTTGTAGAATTCTTAAATTTAAAATAAACTCCTTTTTAGTGCTGAATAAATATAAATCATCTTTTTCTATTCATTGCAAATTAATTCGGTATCTTAATTTCATTTTAAAAATTGTATACTTGTTAATCAACTTCCATTGCAGCATGATGAAAAATAATACTGATCGGTCAGTTATACTTTAAAGAAATAATGTGTTCAAAAAATTAATATAAGCTTCTATAACTGTAATTGCTAATATCAGGCAATCTTCTTTTCTGAAATTGCTAAACCATTTGTATGCCAGGCGCTGATTGGGCCGACACATATGACAGTTTTGAAGAGGCAAAAGGAGCGGTCATAGATTTCTTTCGTAAACATAACAAAAAGCTATACCGGGCACGTAGTTCCAAAAACTTACAGTCAAAAAATTGGGCTCTCTATCCAAGTGAGTAAAATATTTATGCATTTTATTTTATTGAATAAAGACAGCAACATATGAATGACTTTTATGGTGCTAGCCTTTGAGTTGGCAAAAAGTTTATTCACAACCTACATGCTTAAAAACGCAATTCATGGCTCAGCTATCCCCACCATTCTCTACCCAATTTTTGCTTTTATTTACCTATTATATATAATATAATACTTTTGTATAGTTTTCTGATAATATTATTTGCATTTTTGTGATTTAATAAACTGTTTTGGACTTAAAGACTAGATTAGTCAACTACAATGTCCTACATTTGCTCAACATTTTAGTCATTTAATTTAGTTGCAAAAATCTTTTAAAGATGAACCTAGAACTAAAGCAAATAAACTAAAATGAGAAGAATTACATAGCTTCACAATAACTATGCATTAAATTTAACTAGCCAATTGCTACTATTCAACTGCCTGCTGCTGATGTAAGCTGCTAATGATCCTATGATAATTAGCCCCATCCCGATTAGCCAATCACATCCATTATCCAGAGATATAGCGTAGCAATGTATTATGGTATTAGACTGGGGCGTTGCTTAACATATCGCAGATGATGGCAGCGCTAAGGTAGCCAAGTAAGTATAGAAGTTGCCACTTCTGAGGTACCATAATTCATCGCATTATTTATATCAAAATTTTTAGCTTTCGACATTGCTTTATGTTATATAAAGCATTTGCCAGAAGCTATGTAACAGTTTTAGATCTGTTGTTGTAAATTCATAAAGTTCACAATAATTGTGGGTATTTAAGACAAGATGCTTGCAGATTAACAATCCAGAGTAGAGGTAACGGGGCACAACGGTCATAGGGGTACAAAAAGTCGGTCAATTTGTGAGAGAACTTATTGACTTAGAGTTGTGATTTTTTTAATAAAAATGTATTGACATTATTATTCAGCCATTGTAGTTTTAACACTTGCGGAACATATGTGTTGAAGAGGCGAGTAGAAAACTGTTTTTACTTACTTTTTGTAAATTTTTTAAGTTGTCGTAACAATAAGTCGACTAACCTTGAGTAGCGCTAAGCATAGAATGCCTCGCCGGTTTCCTCTCCACTCTCGCGTGACCTCGTACCAAATACCGAGTCCACCTCTTACACTTTCTCACCAAGTCACTGTTCCCCCTTTTTGCGGGTGCTTCCACACCACTCTACAACAAAACCAGCACACAAGAGAGCAGTATGGCTTCTAGGCTCAGGGGTGTATACATATATAGATATATATATTTTTAACAAATGTTAATGTAAGTAACAAATAGAGATGAACATATAAAGTGCTCGCCTGGCACCTCGTATGGTCTTCAGAAAGTCACTCTAATTTTTTTTTATCTTTGTTCAAACATTTGAAACAAACGTTATGAAAGAGCAAAAAAAATGCGACTATCTAACGTGCACGCTCGGGACGTCGTATAACCCTGTACAGGTTTATCCTCTGTACACGTTTTAACTCTTCTATCCAGTCTCTCAATATCAAATTATTTGGGTGTAATCCATCTCTGAGAAATCTATCTCTAAACGAGTATGTTCCATGTCGTCTTGTAAAAACTCTTTTATGCATATATGGGGCGGCAAACCCCGACGACATGTTAAAACCTACTATCCTTCTATTCTCTGATACCACCATGCTACGTATTCTACAGGTGAAGTCTGTGTTCCTAGAATTAAACACGCCATTATACTTTTGAAAATCAAGACGGTAGATTGTGCAGAGAATAATATGAATATGGTTGATATAAAATGTTTCAAAGTACGGATTGAAAAAGCTATCTGGTTCAACATTACTATTTGTCACCGGAGAACACCTTCTAGATGAATTCATTTGTGAAAATCTAACCGGACCTATATGGAAATAGATAATAGAGTTTGAAAATCTACGTTGATTATTGTTTACGTAACTAAATAGAGTCTCCCAGTTGGCTCCTGAGATTCTGATCGTAGTCCATGAGAGATCTTCCAATCCCCGAACAATAGAGTTTCCGATGATGTAAGTCCTCATGATCTACAACACAATGTTATTTGATAGAGTCGTCCAACTCTATCACTGATTAAAGATTAAGTCTCTTGAGGAGCCTAGAGACCCTCCCCCTGGTTGTTACAAAGGACGAACTCTGGGGTGTTACCGGTATTTGATGGGGAGAATTGTCTTCTCGAAAAGAAGTTGCAATTTCCGTGGGTCTAACAGGGACATCGGTCTGTCTGATAGGCAAGTGGGGAACACTTGGACCTAACCCCCGTTGAGGAGAATCAGTAAAAGATCCACGAACGTCAGTAGATCGAGAGATATGAGCTCGGTTTCTGCGCAACACTACTCCATTATCCCTTGCAACAAGAACTTCCCTGCCTCTCGCTCCAATTACCGTAGCATGAACAGTAGGTCTGTTAGGATCCCTAACAACCACAGGCTGGTTTACTTAAAATGGACTCTTGTCCCTCACAGCCTGTCTCTTGTTGTACCACATTGACTGCCTCCCACAATAATCAGACTCTAAAACCTTGAGTCGTGAGGCATCTACTTCCTTTTCATTCACAAAACCCATAGAATTCAATGACCGTCCAAATAACAACTGAGAAGGAGAGTAACCGTTGAAAAGTGAGATATCATTATATAAGCATAGAGACTCCTATAAGCTTATATTTTTCTTCAAAAAGTTCTTCGCAGTGCGAACAGCTCTCTCAGCCTCTTCATTACTCTGTGGATAACGAGGAGAGCTTGTAATGTGTTGAATGTCCCATTTTCTCAAATATTCCTGGAATACCTGTGACCGAAATTGTGGCCCGTTGTCACTAACAATAGTGTTTGGAACACCTAGCATACATACCAATTCGTTAAGGATCTTTGTTAACACAGTAGATTCTGAGGAGTCTTCCAAATCTCTTACCACAATATATCTACTATAGTAATCCACCACAACCACAAAATTCTGTTCTTGCCAGTTGAATAAATCCACTGCAAGCCTCCACCACGGCTGTTCTGGGAAGACTGTGGTCTGTAAAGGTTCTCTATGTTTAATTCAATGTTCTTCACACTGTAGGCATTGCTGAACTAATTGTTTGATCTGTGCAGTCATTCCAGGCCACCATATGATTTCAGACGCACGTCTTATACACTTGGTTTCACCTTGATTTCCCTTATGAATGTTTCTAAGCACACGATCTCTCTCTGGTTCTGGAATGAACACTCTATTTATATAGTAAATCACTCTACCAACTTGAGTCATGAACTCTCTAAAAGTATAAAATGGTTTGATAGCGGCAGGAACCAACTTAATATTAAGCCACCCTTCTGTAATATACTGGAGCAACACAACTCCTACCTCATCCTCAAACAGAGCCGCCTTGATTTTCGCCAGCCTGCCAGACAAAATAGGGAGATCTTCAACAAGAGCGCCGAGAACACTTGAGTCTTCCAACTCATCAACATCTGACGAATTCACACATTCCAACATTTCCACCTCCGTTGGACTGCGAGACAACACGTCCGCCAGAACAAGTATCTTACCGGGGGTATATACAATCGTATAACTGTAGGACATCATCGTAAGCCTAAACCGTTGTACCCTCAAAAGTAGTTTAGCAAGCTCTTTCTCTCCCAAAAACTGATACTAATGGCTTATGATCCGTCTCGATCTGGAAGTCTTTACCCGACAAATAGTAAGAGAACTTACTACATGCCCAACAAATGGCTAAAGCCTCCTTCTCAATTTGTGCATATCTTCTTTCAACTGCTGTAAGAGCTCGAGAGCCAAATGCAACAGGATGCCAATTACCATTGACTTTTTGCAAAACCGCTGCTTCCAGTCCGTAAGATGAAGAATCAGCACTAACAAGAGTCTCCGCCTCAACACAATACGGAATTAGAACTGGAGTCTGAACTAACAGAGTTTTTAAACAATTAAATTGTTCAGTATGTGGAGGACCCCCATCTCCATTCTACATTATTTTCCAGCAGCTGCCGTAGATGGTGAGTGTTGCTAAAAATCTGAGGAGAGAACTTGCCTAGATAATTTACTATTTCAAAGAACCGTCTTAGTTCTCTTCTGTTCGATGGCATGGGGAAATCCATAATAGCTTTGATTTTATCCGGATCGGCCCGTATCCCAGACTCATCAATCACATGGCCCAAAAACTTTGTCTTATTTACTTCAAACTCACACTTGTCTAAATTCAGTGTGATTCCAGCTATTTGGAGCCTTTGCATGACTGCCACTAGTGTCTCGTTGTGTTGCCTCGTGGTTGTACCATGAATCAAAATATCATCCATATGACACACAACTCATTTGAGGTCAATAAGCGCCTTCTGCATTTCCCTCTGGAAGATCTCAGGAGCTGAGCTGATCCCAAATGGGAGTCTCTTACAGTAATATCTGCCGAAAAGCGTTATAAACGTGGTCAACTTTTGACACTGTTGTGCTAACTTCATCTGCCAACAGCCGCAGTTGGCATCAAGTTTTGAAAACACCTTTGAATGTCCCAGTTCACTCAATGTTTCCTCAGTGGTGAGAAGTGGATGATACTCTCTCCTGACTGCTTTGTTTACTTGAGTGAAGTCTATACACACTCGAAGATTGCCATTCTTCTTGGGAACTACTATACAAGGGGAGCACCACTCCGTCGGTTCCTCAATTTTTGCAATAACTCCCAAGTCCTCCATCCTTCTAAGTTCTTCTTGTAGTGGTTTCTTGCAAGCAGCTGCCACCCTCCTTGGAACACTCTGAACAAATGGTTCAACATTAGTGTTTAAGGAAATAGATACCTTCGAATTCATTAAACCCAACCCCTTAAACAAAGAAGGAAACGCTTTTATACACGAAGCCTTGTCTAAACTATGACCAAGGTCTAGTTCATTCACAAACTTAACTAGATTCAATATAGAAATGGCCGGTTTGCCTAATAATGGCGTAACAAGGTTCTCCACAAAATATACTGTCTCATCAATTGAAACATCTCCATGAGAAATTGTAGTGTTCACTTGGCCCGTTACCTTTAATCTGGCATCACCCGCGCTTTTTAACACCTTACTTGTAGGTTGTAAATCATTCACAAATCTATTAAAGTGTGCTGGGACAGCTGTAACAGCAGCCCCAGTGTCCACTTCAAATGTATCTGGATGGGAATTTAAGCGTACATCAATTAGCCAACCTTTAGGTGTTTCAGTTATGGTATTAATAAAATCAAAGCCTAGTCAATCTGAATCAGAACCCAAAAACAATCCTTCTAACTCCTGATTAACTTCTTCTACTTTTTTGCCTTGACTTGGTCCCTTGCAAGCATTCGACTTACTCTAGTGACTCTTTTCCTTGCACACAAAGCAAAACTTGTCTCTCGCAGGACATCTATCCCTCCTGTGGAACACCTTGTTACAAAAATAACATTTTCTAGGTAAAGGCCCAACTCTCTCTGACTCTTGAAACTGCCTCCTCCCCTCAGAGTACCTTTTTTTAGCCAAATCACCGAGCACATCCATATTAGTGTTGGCAGCATATGTTGCAATCTGCCTAGCCTGCATGTGATGACTGGTGAACTGTTTAGCTTTACGAATGCATGTGTTTAAGTCAAGATTTTCAATATCTACCAATTGCCGTCTTAGCTTACTAGTATTTACCCCAACCACTATTCTGTCTCTCACTAACTGGACGCGCATCTCTCTATAATCACAATGATCAGCCTGCGACTGTACTTGAGTTGTAAATTGATGAATGTTGAGGTCGCCCTGCCTAATGTTATTAAACTGCACACGTTCATAGATGATATTTTTAATGGGTTCAAAATGTTTATCAAACATGCCCATAACATTTTGCAATGTCCGTGTTCTCCCAGCTGCAGTAGCATGAAAAGTAAATTGATTAAATATGGGTACACCATTAGGGCCCATTAACAACAACAAATTAGCTATTTGCTCCTCATTGTCCATATCACCATATTTTTTTGTTACCTTAACAATGTCAAATTGTTGTTTAAATAATTTCCAACTAGTTAGCAAATTCGGGTCGCTAAAGTTCAATTTTGTAACAAAACGCTCGTCTCTCGATTCGACCACCTTTCCTTTAACTTTAACACAAAAATTATTACAAACGATACAATATTCAATGTGATTACGCCTGACTTATAATTTAAACCATCAACAATCCTGATTACAGTTACAGTGAGTAAAAGTTCAAATAAACTTACTGAAGTGGGTTCTTCCAAACCCTCACACGTCAATCAACGGAAGATTCCAATAGGTTCTATTCAACCTCGCAACTTGGACCAAACTTCTACCAGACGGCAATAACACAATCAAGTTTACGTCTGACACCACGTAACAATAAGTCGACTTACCTTGAGTAGCGCTAAGCATAGAATGCCTTGCCGGTCTCCTCTTCACTCTCGCGTAACCTCGTACACCAAATACCGAGTCCGCCTCTTACAGTTAAAGCTTTATAACTTTTTAGACTCAAAGGCATCAAGCCTGGATTTTACTGATATTGTTGCCATTGCTTGTCTTTACATTGCTTAACTAGTATAACAGCAAACTCTAAAATAAATTTTCCTTGAGCCACATTTATTTTCAATTTGGCCACACGGGCACAATGAGCCACCTGATTATTGCACCCTGATTACTGTTATTAGTTTGTTTGCCCAAAAGGTTGGTTGGAATGTTACTAAAATCTATAGATATAGAAATCTCTGACCTTTTTGTAAAATAGCAAAGACATCATGGTAAGACTACAACACTACAAGGTGAAGCTCCCCTAATATATACATCTGGTGAGGTCATAGCTTTGCCATTTTATACATAATACAAAACACTCTGCTGTTGCTACTAGTATATAGTCATGATATTCATTATATATTATATCATTGAGGAAATATACATGTATTTGACTAAATTAAATTGTGAATTGCGATTTGCTCATTTCCCTCCTTCCCCTTCTCCCCTCCACTCTTTCTTTCATACTCCAGTCACAAACCGAAGCCATGCACCTTAGCTACAGTTTATAAAAATAAGTCCACTCGAAATTTTCTAGTACATGTTACTAACGTTTTTTCTGATAAAAAAGCCTGTGAAGTGAAAATAAAAAACATTTTTAGTGCTAAACAGGAATGATAATGACACCGTAGAAATGAGTAATGTGCGTTTGATTTTTCTTGCCCCTGCTATCCGTGTTGGTTCAAACTGTACAGCTAAAACATAAGTTTTGTTGTAGATCTGAAAGAATATTTCTATTTATTTGCAATATTAAATAAATAAATATCAGATGCAACAAAATCAGCAAAGTTTTAATATATTTGTTGGGTCCCACCCAGCAACCCATTGTACCCCAGTACTGGGGCACAATGGGCCGGTTTTTTTGTCATGAAAATTTCATTATTCTGAAAGTTGTAAAAGAGATAGAAACAACAAACTGATACCTGTAATATATATATATATATATATATATATATATATATATATATATATATATATATATATATATATATATATATATATATATATATAATTGGTATTGATACAATTTTGGATATGAATATATATATATATATATATATATATATATATATATATATATAATATATATATATATATTTATATAGCTTCGGCCTGTACAGGGACGATGGCTTAGGAGTCTCCGACAAAACAACAAAATAAATAGAGAACATAAAAAAGGATGTCTGCAAAATATTTTCTGAAAATGGATTAAAAATAACAATCAAAGCAAATAAAAAAATAATATACTTCTTAGACACCACACTCAACCTAAACAACAAAACCTACACACCATACACTAAGCCAAACAGTTCTACTAAATATATTCATAGCAAATCCAACCACCCACCAAGCATATAATCTCCAACCTACTTTTGTCTGTAATTAAACGACTGTCGTCAATATCATCTAATGAGAAAATTTTCACAAAATCCACCTACAACCACCAAAACCTCCTAATAGTCTGGCAGAAAAATGCCAATTTTTGACTTAGGCTTGCAATCCCGGATAAAGTTTTTTTCTCTCTTGATTATTCAAATATAGGGTCTAGGTAAATGTTTCCAGGTGGGTGGGGACTTCTTACCCTTCAGCATTTTGAGAAATTCAAGATGGCCGCCAGGCACCAAACGATTTTTTCTAATTCAAATGTACCTACCCATTGAGGCTAAATTTAAGGTTCCAATGCTTTGAAATCTTTAGAAACTAATATAATAGAGATGCACGTGCCTTTATCATGTGTATTATTGAGTAATAGGCAAATGATATTCAAGGGTAACTAAGCTAAGCCTTAATCATTCATTTTTTCAAGTTTAACCTAGCCTTGTCGCGTTTATAATCTCCTTACATCTCTGCATCAGTTAGTTCTAACTTCATGAAAATTTACTATAGGGTGTGATTTTATATGCTTATTACAAATATGTCCACCAAAAAAAGCTGAAAGGGGTTCTGCAAACTTAAAATGCATCATCATTGCCATGTGAGCTAAATATCAATTTATTTCAAACTAGCATGCCTATCAAAAAAGTTTGTTGAGCTGCCAACTTAATAGTTATTTTCAGTTTTAAAATTTTAGCTATATTTTTTAAAGTTATAAAAAGAGGTCAACAATAACACAGCACCATGGCTTCTTAACATAATTAAATTGCTTTATTATTGACACATCATTTATCTGACATTTTTGCTTTTGAAAACTATTTCTACCATCAGCACATTGGACTTTTCCTCTAAAAGCATTTGTAAACAGTTTTTTATGAATGAAAATGTATTTCATGCTGGGGGAAGTAATACATCTATTAGAACAGTGGTTCCCTACTTTTTTCATACCAATCCCCTTTCATTAATGTTTACTATTAATTTCTCCCCTTTTAATGACCTATGTCGGGTGCATTGGACCACTAATAGCTGAAAGTGATTTGGTAGATAGTAGTTATTTCTACTTTTGGTAGTTTCTCCAAAATGCTAAATAAAAAGTTTCCTCAGAATGTATGAGGTTTGAGAATATTGGTGGGAGAACTGTTAAAGCTAGTTTTGATGAAAGTGTAATCACTAGCATGAAAGACCTCGAAAAGATGTTGATTAAAATTGCAGAGAGCTCAAGAATAGCAAAACTGTGGGTCATGTGCTTTATTGGACCAATTTTTACCATCAACACCCACATCATAGCTGTTAGAGAAGGAGGCTGGGCTATACACCTAGCAATAAAAGAGGAAATGCACTATCTGCATAGCGTGGAGGTCATGCCACAAGATGTAAGAATTGAATTCACGGCTGGTAACCACAAAATGCATCATAAACACGGCCAGCTCGACGGCATCTGGTCGGACATGACCATTGAGGTGACCTTCGTGAGATTTGCTCACACCAAGGTAGAATCATTGGCTTCACCACTAAATGTGAAACTCTCAAAGTGTGGGTGTACAGCACTTCTGCATGTAACAAGATACAGTAAGGCCTCAGTGACATCAGGGATGAGTCTGAAATAAATGCTTTCACTACTCATAAGGATGAGATGCAATTAGGAATCCAATCTGATTCAAAGGACACGGAGTCTTTCAAACGGAAAATTGAACTCTGCAATGACCCACTCAAAGAAGGATGCCACCCAGTTGCCCTTGCCAATATTAAAGCAGATAAGTGCAACTGACGTATTTACAATATAAATTGGGAAGATCATGTAACAAATGATAATATAAAGGAGGAGGCCAAAATAGAAGCTATCGCAATAGACATGAGGAGGAGACCTCTTCAATGGTATGGACATGTGCGCAGAAGAGATAGGGAGGAAGGTATTATAATGGTGGCTGAGATGAAGATACAGAGAAAGAGAAAGAGGGGGGCAAAAAAAAGGTTAATTGATACAGTGAAAGATGGCATACTGAAATGTGGCTTCTCAGATGAAGATGTTGACAATAGAATCAGATGACACTCTCTAATAGCACTTGGTGCCCTGCAAAACCGCTAGGGCCTACTCATCCTGGACCACAGCGTACTGGGTGAGAAAGTCTAAGACAAGGCCCTATAATGAACAATTTGCAGCCTTCACATGGCCTCTCAGGGGCAACAATGTAAAATATTTGAAAGGGAGTCATACTAAATGTCTTGGTAGAAGGAAAGTGTGATTTGGTGACACTAGTGCTTTTTTCAGGATGACTATTCATACAAGCTAGCAAGTTTTTGCTATGTTGCTACAATTATGCAAAGTGCTCCTCCATGACATCTACAGGACAAAAGGTTTGGGAAACCAAAGTCAGCAATACTATTTGCGATGTGCCTTTAACTTATGTACTTTGCCTCCTACAGATGAAGCTATTGGACAATGTCACCAGAGCACACCTCTAGGTAGCCATATGAAACTTTGGCATTAAACCCACTAGAACATTGGTAGGTGAAAGGAGGTCTAATAAAATCTCTTTTCCCAAAAGGAGTAGGAAATGATGTTGTGCTTCCACCAGACAGTATTATGAAGTGGATTATTTTAGTTAATTTGGTGTGCACTCGACGATTCTAGCTTTTGACAATTTTTTACTATTTAGCTGCTATTGTATATAGATTTTTGCCTCAAACTATCAAAATTTTAACAAATAAAACTGAATAATTAGGGCTTTTCCAATTATGCATGATTTTCTATGTCTTTTCCTAATTTATTATTGCATTGAGATATTATATAGGCCGTGATGATTAACAAATATATATATGTAGCTCGTATGACAATGTATATTCTAATTCTTTCCATGATGCTTGTCGTCATACTAAAACTGTGGTTGAACAAATAACTGTTTAGAATCAGAGTCAGCCTGACATCAACTTAGAAGTTTGGCAGGAGGAGTAGGTATTACATGTTTAAAGCCAGCAGCCAAAGTACTCCGTAAATGTATTCCACGCACTATCAGCATATTTTAACACATTTCTTGCTACTGCGGCTACATTTTCTTTAGCATAGTTGTATGTATTTTCTGCTGTAGAGTTCACCCCATTTTCTATCGCCCAAGAAGCCCCCTGGTAGAAAATCCCAACCGAGGCTCCAAGTGCACCTCCAACAATTATTGCAGCCCCTAAGCTTCCTCCTGCTATAAGTGCAATTGCTGCTGCTCCAACAGCACCCCCTGTACCACCTGCTAAAACAGGAATTATAATATCTGGAGCACCAGCTTTTTTGGCTGCTGCAGCAACACCAAGTGCAACTGCTCCTCCAATCAAAGCACCACCAAAAGATCCTGCAGCTGCAGTTGCTAGAGTTTTTAATACAATTACTGCTCCTCCTTTACCAGCTGCTGCTGCTGCTGCTGCGACTGAGGATGCTTTGACCATAGCACCTCCAACAATTCCACCTCCTACAGCTGCTCCTACTCCCCCTGCTTTACTATTAACTCCTATTTCTTTTTCAAACTCATCTGCTACTTTACAAACAACATAAACACTTGCAGCTGTGCTAATTACAATTCCAACATTTCCGACTATTTTAGCTGCAGCACCTGTAGCCGGGGGTATTTTTCCAGCAGGTTCTGTGAGGTTGTTCTTTGCTGTTCGAATATCTAATTTATTTCCTGTCTGTTGAGTTGATTTTTTAGCAGTATCTCGTTCTGTGCTATAACCTTCATGATCATTTTGAGTTGTATTATTAATGTCAATAGTTAGTTGATTTCCTTCATTTGATTGACCTGTAAAGGTGTTAAGATTTCATAATTATGATAAGCTGTTCTTGTTATTTGACGAAAACCAAAAAAACGTCACGTAAGTTACAAAAGCAAGTACATGGAAACCCCATTCACTGTGGTGTTATGATATGCGAGTACTACTTGTAAAATTACAATCTACAAAGTTCAGAGAGAATTATAGAAAACTAATAGAAAGAAAAATCATTTAACAGGTAAAACATCATCCCATGCTAGCTATTGCTACATTGCACGTTTTACATTAAAAAACTGCAATCACTATAATATACTAATTCAATCAACGTTGACCAAAACAGAGAAACCTTAAAAATAATTTTACTGAAATAAAGGTCAAGTCATTGTACAGTAAACAAGAGTTGCAAATTTTTCTTTCAAAATATTTTTATAATTTTTTCCAATTATAATACTTAGAGTAGATCCTATATGCAACTGTATCCTATTGTACTTATAGTTCTAAACACTTCACAGACCTAGTAGAAGATAAAGTCTATATTTAATCTAACATATACAAATGATAGCAAAATACATTCAAATTCTATAACACATATATAAGTCTACTCCCTATCTTCACATACTACTTAAAACTAAAAACTATATATAAACTGTCAGGAAGCATTTTGCTTCGCCGGGGTAATCACGTGCTTCCTTGTGATTGGCTTGACTGTACGTGTATACTAGTACACTTCATTGGCCACTACACCGCCCCTCCAGCAAGGAGCCTACTTCCTGCCAAATCCAGAGTGAAAGAGAAGCGCACTATGTAAAAAACTATGATATATGAAAAAAAGTTATCTAAGACAATATTTATAAAGTATTTTATCAAAAAAAGAAAGTTTACACATAATAAGAAAATGACACCCATCGAGACACACATATATGTATATACAGAAAAAATAATAAAACAAAGAATCATAGTGATTGTCTATTCTCCACCATATATACAGTTATATTCTGACATTACCTATCGAGCACCAAGGTGTCATGGGAGGGAGCAGATAATCCCGAGTAGAGAGTCCTCCGCAAACTGGGAGAATGTTATACTAGTCTTTGGTGGCCGGTTTGAGTTGGGCTATAGATTCTTGGAGTGACCATAGCTTGCTTGCTGCTTCTTTAACCCTAGGAGCGAGCCGATGCACCTACCGTTCGAGCTCACTGGCTCTGAGTTCTACTTCTCCCAGGTTGCGGGTCAATGCTAAGGAACGTAGAAGAGAGGGGTGTTGCCATCGTTTCTTTCGATCTGCAGGAGGGAAGGAAGGAGGAAGTTTGTAGGGTTTAGTTTCGATGCGTTGTAGTAGGACATGGGGGATGGATCGAGGGGGGCGGATGGATTTAGACGGTGAGTTGGTGAAATATCCGGGAGGATTTGTGGTGAGCCCAGGGGTGATGAGCCGGGGAGCAAGAAATCTCTGGGTAAGACGCTCCAACCAAGCCGGGTCTGAGACGAACGGTCGTATGAGATCGAGAAAGGTGGGGTAAAAGTCTTCATCCACATCATAGGGGTTTCTCTGGAAACAATTCATTGTTCGCTGGTGCCTTAAGATATAGTCTTTGTGGTAGCTGAACTCTTCACAGGGACAGAAGGTGGTGACGAAATGATGCGGGAGGTGTACCCGCAGCCGGCGGTGTGTGGTGAAATGCTTTTGGCACAGACGACACACAGTGTTATCTTCGTCGCCCAGGTATTACTGGATTTCTCCCTCTGTGGCTGGCGTCGTCCAGCATGATTTAGTCTCCAATGCAAGAGGTAACTTGTGACTGAATGCCATAGGTAGTAAAGGTTCTGGGTTCCATGCCATTTCTAGAGATGGCATCCCTTGAGAAGTGGGAGAGCGAGTGTCGTCTACAAGAGTAGAACTATTGTTAGATCGAGATTGATCTTTACAATATAATTCTAGTGACGATCGTCTATTACTAGTCTGAGGGTCACAAATTTTATAAGGCACTTGAGAGACCGGGTTTCTACGTGCAGACTGACTAACAATTATAGTGTCTAGCTCTAGATCTAACAGATCGTCGGCCATCACTATGTCCTCGTCGTCATTCACATTAGACACGGTTTCCAGTAATTTTGACTCAATCAGATCGATTAGTTCAGAATTAACTTGTAGCAGACCTGTTTTCATAAATAGGAATACAAGACTTAGGCAGGCTTACCTTGGAACTCGGTATTTAGAGACATACTCAACGTTCAGGTATCTAGGTGTGAGCTTGAGAAACACGTCTGCCTTTGGCAATGTCAGCGTATGAAAGGGCCAGGCAGCGTGTTTGCTGCACGTGACTGAAACTTTTTACCCCGGGCGCATTCATTCTGCCCACTACTCAGCCCTCGTAAAAGTTGATATTCACGTGGAGCTCACAACTCTTGCAGCCTACCGATGGTTTACCCGTATGGTTTCGCGCTAGACTTTCATACATACCGCTTTGAACGCAGTCACATACGAAATCTTTTAAATACGCTAGGGGTTGTCTAGTACACTGTCCTCATTCCAGGGGGGGGGCGCACTCACCGGTGGACTATCAAGTTCCAATGGCGGTGCTTCTGGTCTTCTAGTAACCGTTTCCTCACCATTATCTCCGGATGGAGGCCCTCCCTCCGTGGGGGTTTGCACTTCCGGATCCGGCTCGGGTTCTGGAAGTAATGGCGTCAGACCTGGCGTTGGAAGCGGTGGACGCACTTCTGTTGGTGGAAGTGGTCGCTCGTCTCTTACCAAGTCTTCTTCCCGCGGGATGACCACCTCATACTCGAGTTCATGCCGCTGCCCACGCATTGTCGTCTGCCTTCTGGGCTCCAACAACGGGGGGGGGAGGGCTTCTCTCACTGCATCTAGGCTAGCCCAATATCGCTTCAAGCAAGCCTCATTCTGGATAGACACTTGTCCTGAGTGCTCGATCTTGTAGGTATGGTTGGGCATAGCCTCGACTACCACGTAGGGTCCCACGAACTTAGGCTGTAATTTAGCCGCCTGCTTGCGACGCCTACGGTAATTGACTATTCACACCCAATCTCCTATCTGATAGAAAGGCGGTTCTTCGGAGTCCTAACGCCGCACCTGCCACTGCTTTTCCCGCAGCATTTTGTGTGCGACCCTCATCCGCCTTACTAGTTCACTGGCATACTCGTGAACTGAGCTATCTTGCTCGGGAACGTGGTAGGTAAGGTGGTCGGGGACCCGAGTCTCTCTTCCAAGCATCAGGAGGTTAGGGGTTTCACCAGTGCTGGTGTGTGGTGTGCTGCGGTGAGCGCGCTTGACCTGCGGTAATACCGTATCCCATTGCTCCTGACTACGCCCAAGGAGTAGACTACGAGACGCATCGCCTAGCATCCTGTTGTTGCGCTCCACCACTCCGTTATCTTGAGGGTGGTAGGAAATGGTCCTGCTCTGGTTCACTTCTCAGAGGCGACAGAGGTCGCTCATCAGTTGAGCCTAAAACTAGGCGCCTTGGTCAGAATGTATCTGTTCGGGAAGACCGAAGTAACAGAATACATGTTGATCCAGCACCCTGGCCACTGTCAAAGCCGACGCATCTGGGATTGCCAGAGTGTCGGCCCACCTCTTGAAGTGGTCGGTTAATACTAGGATCCAGCTGTTGCCTCTGGGGTCAGGGGCATGGGGTCGACCAGGTCGACAGCTACCACTTGCCACGGCCGTTCAGCATACAACCTCCGCCGTCCCGCTTTGCTAGGGAGACGACCATGCTTACTGGCTTGGCAGATTTCACACTGTTTCATTCTGAGTCGGACATCAAGCCCCATCTTGGCTATTACCACCGGAGTTGCAATTTTGAGATCACCCTTTGGACTCCTGCGTGAGCCTGTTTGTGGGTGTCCCAAATTAACTCACGGTGTATGGCAGTGGGATAGACTACCCTCTGTTTCTCAGGGTGTCTGCCATTGGCGACTAGAGTAATGGTCAGCAGACCATCCGGCCCGATCCTCAGCGAGCCCCAACGCTGGTAGAACAGCCGGAACACGGCACATCCCTGCCTCAGTTGTTCCTCACTGGATCTTTGCCCTTCTTTTTTAGCCCGATACACGTCTTCCACCACCCAAGGCAAGTTTTCCTGAAGCTTCTTCAGCTCCCGGACATTATTGGCTAAAACAGGGTTGGCACGGAGGTTTTGCACAACCTCCGAGTGCTCGTCAACTACCTGCTTGAGTTGACCGTGGTCCCAGTCAAATTTCTCTCCCTGGTGAGCCAGTGTTTTTAACTCAGCATGTGGGGGACCTCCGTTCCTCTTCTCAATGTTGAGACACTGTTTACAACCTCCATCGGGCCGTCGACTCAACCCATCTGCATTGCCGTGCCTTTTACCTGGTCGATGTTCAATCTGGTAAGAGAACTCGACTAGAATTTCGAGCCACCGGGCGACCTGACTGGACGATTCTGCTCTCTTGCACAACCAAATTACGGAGGCATGATCTGTACGCAGCCAGAACATTCTGCCATACAGATAGGGTCAGAAGTGCTTCACTGACTTGATAACTGCTAGCAACTCCTTTTGGGTAGTGCAGTAATTTTGTTCAGTGGGTGAGAGAGACTTGCTGTAGTAAGCTACTACTACTTCACAGCCTTCCTGCGTTTGCGACAGCACAGCGCCAACATTCTGGTCACTGGCGTCTGTGTCTGGAATGTACTCCAGAGTGGGATCTGGGTAGGCCAAAATGGGTGCCGTCAGTAGGCAACCCTTGAGGCGGTCGACGGCCTGTTGTTCAACCGGGGTCCATTGCCACGCCACCCCCGTTGTGGTGAGCCGGTTCAGCGGCTGTGCTATCTCCTCAAAGTCTGGTATGTATTGCCTGTAATACCTTACCAGACCCAGGCATGCCCAAAGTCCAGTCAAATCCTGGGGGGTGACCCAGTCTTCTATAGCCTGTACCTTCTTGGGATCCGTTGCCACGCCGTTCCGACCAACAACGTGCCCCAGATATTTAACCTCCGGCTGCAACAGAGCGCACTTGAAAGGTTTCAGCTTTAGACCGGCACCTCTGAGTCTTTTGAAAACCTCTCTCAGACGACTGACGTGTGTCTGGAAGTCTAGAGAGATCACGATGATGTCATCGAGATAGATCAGCAGTGTCTTCCAGTGAAGGCCACTCAGAACTTGTTCCATTAGCCTTCGGAAGGTGGCCGTAGCGGAGGTCAACCCAAAGGGCAGCACCTTCCACTTCCACAGTCTGTCCTGTGTGATGGGCGTCGGGACTCAGAGGAACCTGCCAGTAACCGCTCATCAAGTCTAACATACTGAAGTACTTGCTGCCGGCTAGAGCGTCTAAGGATTCATCACTACGAGGTAGAGGGTAGGCGTCCTGTATGGTCACACAATTGATCTTGCGGTAGTTCACACAGAACCGCCAATTTCCGTCTTTCTTCCGGACCAAAACGACCGGCGCGCTCCATGCGCTATGGGCTGGCTCGATGAGGCCACGGTCCAGAAGATCCTGGATCTCCGGCCCCAACCTGCGGGTTGGTTGCAGAATAGGGACTGTCCCTGCAGCCAGCGGTATTTCTTGTCTGACTGCTCCTGTCAGTCCCACGTCATGATCTCCGCTGCTGAACACATTACCGTAGTTGCGTAGCAATTTCGCCATAACCTAGCATTTCTCATTGCTTGCACAGCCACCACAGGCTGTCTCATACAACTCCCTGATGTGTGGTGGAACAGTCCCCCGCCCTTTTGGCGGAACCGTTGGGACTTTCCATCGTATCTCCCAACGACAGTCCCACGTCCTCTTCCTGGACAGAGTGGAATCGACCCAGCATAGACCCTGCCGGTAGCTTTACCGACTCCGTGAAAGGGTTGACGCACTGCACGGGGATCTCTCTAACGCAGTCAGCTGATTTAGGCGGCTGGCGAGTTGGATTCTATCGTGTGCACCTTCCACTACCTGTAGTCCGGAGATCTGGCTATTGTTCACCCTACAGTGAATAGTAACCCGAGAGCGACCTGGTATTGTTCAGTTCTGTACTACCTGCAAGCCTCCTACTAGAGGACAGCCAAATTCATCTACACAGGTGAGTTCCCGCCCGGTCATCAGTACCGCCGATTTGCTGAAATCGATGCGGCAGTTATGCCGTTTTAAGAATGGCATACCAAGGATAGCGTCATCCTCGAGCTGACTGATGACAAACGTCTCCTGTATGACTTGGTCCCGGACGAGCTCATTGAGCTCTGCAATACCGTAGAAAGGGATGCACAGCCTGTCTGCTAGGGTGCCATGTTCCCCGGTGTACGATTGTACTTTGCTCATATTCTGGCAGGAAAGAGTCTCAAAGACTCTACGGCTGAGAAGGTTCGTAGTACAACCGGAGTCTAGCAGGAAAGTGACAGCCCTACCGGCCACTTTACCCAGTAGGAAATAACTATCTCAGTGTGGTTGTACCTTCACTCCTTCCGCATGTTCGACTCTATCAGGGTAGGGTTTCGAGGGGTCAGCCCGTAGTTTATGAGGCTCTCGGTAGCAAGGTCTACGCCTTGAAGGGTTGGAGCTCTCTGCCTGATTTTGCGGCCCAACGTCGGCGGTCAGCTCCTTCTCTGGTAACCAGTAGAAACGGTTGGCGAATGGCAGGGAAAAGGTACCTGGTCGCTTTTCTGGTCCTACGTAGAACCTGCCATTCGTGAGGGGCATACCGTCGCATCTGTGCAGACGGTCAGCGGTATGCCTTCCTGGAATCCTTCATTTTTAGCCTGCGGGGAGCAGAGACGTCCGCGGGCCGTGGTAGTTTAACGCACGTCTGTTCTGGGGGCACTCCGTACAGAAGTGTCCTCGACCGCCACACCCCCAGCATAAGGCCTGGGGCTGCGGGGGCCTCATCAACGGCCGCATGGGCCTTTGGGCCGGCTCTGCAGTGTCAGAGCGGGCGAGGGCTGCTACCAACTTTTCCAACATCTCTGTCATGCGGTTGACTTCTGCATCTACGAGGGAGTTTGTGGGAGTTGATATAGCTTGAGTGAGTGGTAGTGGCGCCTCAAGTTCTTCTGTGGCGTTTATAGCAACTGGCTGTGAGCCTCTGTGACCTTTGTGTAACTGAGTTGCTAGCAGATAGGCCTCCCCTTCTCGCAAGGCATTCCTTACCGTGGTTAACCCCCTTGCTTGTAGCTGATGGTGAAGGCCCAAGTCATTCAGCGACTGGACAAAATAATCATAGGTATAGCTCTCTTGGTGTCGCACCAGTAAGTCGCTGTATGTGATTTGTGCCAATCTTTTTACCGTGGCTGCATGTTCTTGTAGGGGTGTCCGCGGTTTGCGACATAATCTCTGGAGACGGGCTCTGGCGTCTATGGCAGAGATGCCAAAATGGGCTCGCAGCGCAGCAAAGATTTCGTCTACGCTAGTTCCCAGCTCGTATGGTTTGACCTGTTTTGTTGTATTCTTGAGTAGAAAGGATAATTTATGTAGATATCATACAATGTCGTATTTTTGAATTCCAGAAAAATACAATTAGCTCAAAGAAAATTCACTGTTTATATACAAAATATTACATAGCTTTTTAGTGATAGCCGGTCATAATACAAAATTATAATAGATGCTTCATGGCTATATGGCTGTTATTTATTGTCATAGTCAGGGCTGTAGCAGCATCAGTTGCATATGTAACATCTCCCCACTAGCCTTTGATGCATCTATGTATTTTGGTGAGCTGCCAATCTCTTTGACCTTCTAAGATTTTCAGGTCCATGCTCTCTGCCTGTGGGTAGTCTGGGATTTCTCCATGGTTGAGGTGTTTGGTTAGCAGTACTATCGCCACTTGAAACATCAGCCATTTGAACTTCAGATTTCACATCGTCTGCTGGTTCAGAATCTTCCTCAACTCCGTAGCGTGGTAATAGTTGTTCAATATGACGTCTCCATATTGGTCCTCTTGGTGTGACTTTGACATTTATACTTCTTGGTCCCAATACCTTTGTGACAATGGCAGAGACCCATCGTGGTTCTCTGTCTCTTCAGGGTCCACAATAGAGCGCGTAACAAGGACTTCCAACTGTATAGGTGTGAACTTTGGATACAGTGGATTTCTGGTCTGTAGACTTTTCCACTTCTTTTGATTGTCGTCCTTGGGCTTGGTGTGCTGGTGATGGTAGCAGAACATCAATTTTGCAACAAATCTGTCTCCCATTCAGCAGTTCACTGGGCGAGTATCCTCCTATCAAGGGTGTGCGTCGATAGTGCATCAGGAATTCAGTCAAAGCTAGATTTGGTGGTAAATTAGATTTTCTTAGAGCCTGTTTAAATGATTGCACTGGTCTTTCAGCTGCTCCATTTGTGGCAGGGTGATAAGGGGCTCCAGATAGATGAACTATTCCACGATCCCGGCACCAGCTTTGAAACTCTTCAGACTTGGATGTGCTTGCATTGTTGGATACAATTGTGTGTGGATATCCAAAGTGTGCAAAGTCTTGTTCTAGAAGCTCTGTAGTTCTCTTCAAAGATGTTGATGTAGTTGGATGTGTGCAGGGATACTTTGAGTATGCATCCACAATTACTAGCCAGTTGCTTCCCAGAAAGTTGATTGCATAGTCGATGTGAATCTGACTCCATGGCTTTTCTGGAATCATCCAAGGATGAAGAGGAGCCTTGGCTGGTTGATTCTGGTGCCCAGCGCAAGAGCTGCACTGTTTACAAGCATCCATGATGTCTGCGTCTATTCTTGGCCAATAAACAGCAGAACGTGCGAGTTGTTTCATCCGCTGCATGCCAAAGTGTCCTAGATGAAGAATCTGCAGAACTTGTGCCTGAAGGGTAAGCGGTATTACAACTTTTGAACCGTACAGCAAGCATTTATCTAAGATAGAGAGTGAGCCAGACACCTTCTTGAAACACTGTATGTTGTAAGCTGCACTATGAGCTTGGTCCTCATTTTCTGTGTTTGTCTCTTCTAGTGTTTTAGGCCATCCTTTTCTTGTATAGCGAATTACTGTAGACAGAACGGGGTCTTTCAAGGTTTCTTTTAGAAGTACTCCTGGATCTGTTGGCTTCAATTGTTGAAAAATCAGTCGTATCGTGCATATCGTGTCCATATCATCGCCATCTTCCTCCTCATCAAACTTGAAGTCTGAGTCAACTGGCAGACGACTAAGTGCATCTGCATTGCCATGTTTGCTGGTCGTGCGATACTCAATACTATAATCGTATTGACTTAGTTGCAGTGCCCATCTTGCTAGTCTGTTGGCTGCTAAAGCTGGCGTTTCCTTTGTAGGTCCAAATAGTGCCAATAATGGTCGGTGATCGGTAACCAAGATAAACCGCCGGCCGTAGAGGTATTGATGAAACTTCTTTTGTGCGAACACTACACTTTTCTTTTTTGTTGATCTGGGAGTGCGGCTTTCCTGATTGGTACTACTGGTGTGCCATAGTCGTTGAACTGAACAGGTTTCCAGACTCCTCTTCTTATTCCTGCTTCCTATTCCTGGACAAGATCGTCTTGCATAGCGAATGGAACTGGTCTGGCTTTGCAGAATACTGGTTTCGAGTCAGGTTTGAATTCAATCTCCAACTCAAAATCTTTGAGACAACCCAGTTCCGGTTTGAAAAGATCTGGAAATTCTTGACAAACTTGTTCGCAAGCTTTCTGTAATGAGTAGTCAGATTTAAAATCTTGGAAAACTGTGTTCACTGGATTACTTGTAGGTGATGATGTACATGAAATCTTCATCTTGTCGTTTATAGATATCTGTAGCCTTTGTATAGCGTCACGTCCTAGAAGATTTAGTTGTGGTAATTCTGTGACTACGAAGTTCAACATCTGTTCACTGGCTTTATCAGGAATGTTAGCAACTCGTTGGAATTATCCCATTACATTAATAGGATGTTTAGATGCTGACTCGTACTGTGCTTCTGTTGGCTCCAAATTCAGTCGATCAAGTTTCTCCCAAATGTCGGCAGTGATGAAATTTTCACATGCTCCGGTATCCAATTCCATGGTGAATTCCACACCCTCTATCTGTAACTTCTGTTGTAACTGTGATAGAGATTCAATCCTTCTTACGGTAGAAGTGATAACTTTGACAGGTTGTGATGTTGATGTTGATTTTTTCCTAAGTCGGCATGCTGATTCTATGTGAATTATTTTTTTGCAAAAATTGCATTGAGCATTTTTTTAATTGCAAATACTTGGTGAATGTCTTTTTCCCTTTTTCCACATCTGTAACAGCTGGTTTTTTGTTGAGTCTCTTCTTTTTTTGTTAAAGAAACACTGCTAGCATTGTTTGTTGATCTTTTGTCAGTCTGACCTTTGTTGACACCTGTAGCCTTAACTCCATGCGCAGTTTCCTTGGCTACTTTTGCTGCATCTTCAGTATCAATTGCAATTTCCACAGCTCTGGTGAAGGTCAATTCATCATCTTTAATTTTGAATAACGCTTTTAGAACTGCTTCATTGCTAACAGAACAAATGAATTTTGCCCCCATAGCTTTATCTAGTGGATTGGTGATGGAAGCAAAATCACAAGTTGTGGCGTCCTGACGAATCCGTGCAGCTAATTCCTAAACAGTCTCGCTTGATTTACGTCGCATTTCACTCCAAAATTTCAATTGCTCTCTTTTGATGAACTTCTTTGGGTCGAACTGGTCCTTCGTGAATTCTGTTATTTCTGCCATTGTAAGTTTATTGATGTCTTTTGGTGGTGTCATCTGAGCTGATAAGTTTCCTAGAATCTTATATGTTGCAGCTGACTGAAAGGTTAGGAAGATCTTTGGGTTGCGGTTTTCTGGAATAGCATGTGCAGCTACATAAGTGTTAAACCTAGCCCAGTAGTCCGTCCACAATTCTAATGTTGAATCAAATGCCGGAAAATTAGGTATAGAAACTGTCGGTAATGCTTTACACGGAATAGTTAAGGGCATCTTCACTGAGAATATCATAAATTTCTCTCAAAATGTAGTTTAGGTTTTTGAATAATATTGCTCTGCGAGTGGCATGCATGTTGCCTACTTGCAATTGTTTAGCCTAAGATCAAACTACAACCAATAAGCAGCAACCTTCATTAGGGCTGCGTTATCTATCAACATTCCATTATGAGTGCTACATAAACAAAGTACAAAGCAAGCTATTCATTATAGCCTGCCAGCTAGCAAGCCTGTAATTAGTATGTACGCGCTAATATCTTCTCATTCCCACATGCTCATTGAAGCGTGAAGTGCTGCGCGCTGCTAGTTTCCTATGAAAAATTATAGCATTTTTAGTGTATAAATCCCCATTTTATGAGCAATCTAGCAGAGTTATTAGAAAAAGAAAAAAAAATTGCACTGGAGAAATATCTCAGGTTTCCAGCGGATCAATTTTTATTCAGATATCATGTTTCGCTGCTGAGATATTTTACTGGTACTGAAAAGTCAGCTTTTCAAGCAAAATTGGCCAAAATTGGGCAGTTTTTTGTCTATGAATTTGCAAAAAAGTGAAAATTGAAATTTCCAAAAAGTTACACTGAGGAAAAAAAAGATCTACAACATAGTTTTTAAATTTTGACTCTAGCACAATTAGGTGAGATTTTATTTTACTGGTACTGACTTCTTATATGATTACAATGCAAACTTCAGCAAGGCAGTTGCAGCTAAAAGGTTGCCCTTAACTATCCTGTGTAGATTCATTTCTCCCTTCCATTAGCATTTGCATTAATTGTCTATTGTCTTCCTGTGTCTGTTTAAGCATAGCTACTAACTCCGCAACTTCTGCCATTATGAAAATTTTTGAAAACTAATTTGTGTTACTCACAAGGTGATTAGAGTGTAGATATTGCCTAGCCTGGTATTGTTCTGAACAGTCCGAGATTTCTCTGCTGTAGGTAGTTCTATCTGTCAAACTCTGAAGTAGATGTAGAACTCCACTAGTAACTTTGTCCACTCAAAAAAAGAATCCCATCCTCGTCGCCAATTTATCCTGTTGTATTCTTGAGTAAAAAGGATAATTTATGTAGATATCATACAATGTAGTATATTTGAATTCCAGAAAAATACAATGACCTCAAATAAAATTCACTGTTTATATACAAAATATTACATAGCTTTTTAGTGATAGCCGGCTGCCTTTAAACTACTGAGGCTGCCGTTAACTTCCGCCAACCATGGCCCAAAGCCAACCCCATTCGGGAGAGAGCAGAGGACAAGCAGGAAGTCTTCTATTGAGGCTGCTGAAACTGAGTGGCAGGCACATCGGAGACCTCGGAGACCTTAAGGTCTACCCGGTCCTCCGGCCTGGCCGATCGGTAACCGGTTCGCGGGGTTGCGTGAGAAGGTTAAAGAGGAAGATTCAGCTTACTCGCAAGAGTATCCCAAGCTACCCTCCCAACCTCAGAAAACCCCCATTGTCTCTAAGACAAAGAGGAGGCTTGCTGTGCAAACCTAAGTTGTGTCTCCCCCAGAGACTAACTGTTCCAGGAGCACCCAGCTGCATAGAAGCAGCTATTTCCTGCCCAGAAAAATATTGGATAAAACTGCCACATTCCTACTGGATACGGGTGCACTACAAACTTGCTGAGTAGGCGTGTCTTTGACACTCTTAACGCCCAAAAGCGAGCGAGCCTTGAGCCGTACGAAGGTGCACAAGGTATGTTGGCAGAAGAATTGTGTTTTCCTTTCTACGGCATCATCACACTACCTGGATGCGCCTGAGAGTAATAGAGGGAACGCACGGAGAAATTCGACTGCCAAACAACCTGAATTAGCTAAACTGTCGGAGAAAGGTCCTCCTGTAGTGTATCAACCCCCTTCACGGAACACGTCCGATTATCAGCTAGAGCGCTGGAAGGGAAGTACCACTCCATCTAGGTAATGAATGTAGAGCCAACACTGGAGACAGTGGCCGACACCTAGAAAAACTCTCCTTGTGCCAGTCTAAGAGCAGTCTCAGAGCACTTGGCTGACATGTATGGTGAAGCGTGTGGCAACTGTACAAGCAGCACTGAACACCAAGTCCTGGCTCAACTACTCATGAATTATAGTGTTGTTTTCATAATTTTCCATAAATGTGGCAAGTTTCACAATTGAAAATTAAGATATTTTATGTACGATTATTCATAAGTATGAATTTCAAAAGGCGAAATCAACTACACACAACAAAGCGCTCCATATGGTGTTCGTTGATCTTGAAAAAGCCTACGACACCATACTACGGAAGCTAATATGGTACTGCTTACAGAAGCAAATGGTTCTAGAGCAGTACATCAACATTATAATGGACATGTAAAAAGACTGCAGCACAAGTGTTAGGACAGACTTCGGATTGGCAAGCAAAATTCAAATTGAAGTCGGATTACATTAGGGATCAGCACTAAGCCTGCTGCTATTTATCATAATTATGAATGTTTTAGCAGAAAAAATAAACGAGGATAGCCCGTGGACAATGCTATTTGCTGATGATCTGATCCTTTGTGACAGTAATAGAGAGAGATGGGAAAGAAGGTTAAAGATCTGAAGAGAGGAAATAGAGGCAGCGGGATTGCAGATAAGCTGAAAAAAACAGAGCATTTGCCAGCAGTTGGAGAGCAAGAAAACATCGGGATAAAAAATTATGATAGTTATAGGAAGCCTGTCTAAGAGTTCCAAATTCAAGTGCTTGGGCACAACAATCCACCAAGAAGGAGGCTTGAGCTGAGAATATCCAAGGCTTGGAATAAGTGGAGAGAGCTGTCCGGTGTGCTTTGTGATAAGAAAATGCCCACAAAACCTAAAGTGCTAATTTATAAAATAGTTATCACACCAACCCTGCTATATGGAAATGAGACATAGCCCATCACAAAGTTTCTGGCAGACAAGATGTCATCATGTGAGATACGCATGCTGCGAGACTGTTTAAATGTCAGTTTAAAAGATCATAAGCCAAATGAGGAAATAACAGTAGAAGCAAGAGTGATGCCGGTTAAAGACCTGATAAGGAAGAGATGAAGGCAGTGGTATGGGCATGTTAGAGAAAGAGAAAGTGAGGATGACATCCGGAGAGTGTTAGAGATGACAGTTGAAGGAGTTCGACCTAGGGTAGATCAAAACAAAGATGGTGTGATACAATAAACTCAGACTTTAAATGGCTCGATCTAAATGGTACAGATGCTGAAGATTGAGTACAATAGAGAAGTCTAATAGAACTTGGTATCAAGCAAAACCCACCACTCGCGCATGACCACGGCAGTGAAAGGTGACTAAAGGTGACCTTTCTACATAATACATTTTTGATATTCTATTTTAAATACATAATATAACTTATTGAGGAAAAGTTGCTTCTCCATTGAGCAGAAAGGGGAGAAATTAACATATTGCTTTTGTAACATAATGCTGCAACATATGACTGTTCATGTGGGAGAAACAAGTTTGAAAAAAACTTTGCTTTCCTTCTGATTTGGATTTACCATTTGTTAAAAAATTTCCCTCTCTTTGACAATAGATGATGCTTGGATTCAGTAGTTTCCAATAAGAATAGTTTTATACATGGTCGTATACTAACTGCGCCTATTTACACACTCGAATACATCACATGCCGATAATAACACATAATAATAAAACCAATGAATAAGAAATTTTTTTATTATTCCCACAGCTATGTATAAGTTTTATATTATAATAATTGTTGTTATTCATAAGTTATACTTGAGTAAATAATTTACTTAAAGTTGACTTAGGTAGGTGCAGTAATAATGAAACTGAAAAAAATCTGTCATCATTCAATAAGAACCAGAGCTCTCAAGAAATTTTATTTTGAGTTAGACATGCTACACCCAGCCAGGCTGTTCCCGAAGTTACTTGAAATTTTTGAAATATGACTGGCATTTGTGATAGAAATTTTGTAGTAATTAAAACATAAAATTTACTGCAAAATGCTTTTGGAAGTGAATAACCCATAACTAAAACAAACAGCAGTTTATAGTAAGAGCCACTTTAAACTCAAATTGTATTGATGTAATTAGTAATTAAACAATCATTTTTAATGCCCGAAATAAATGTTTGAGTTGTTAGTTCTACTGTTCTAAGATTTATGTAATTTATGAGTCAAAACTTCTTTTATATTTAGTTGCAATTTTTACAGATATAATTTTCTAATTAAACATAGCTTTCTCCAATTACACACACAGAGTATTAAACTATGCATAATATATTGATCATAAATCAAGTGGAAATTTTTAGTTGTTTTACCAGTAAAATTAAATTTGCAGCACGTTATGTGCACTCTCATTGTAGATCCCTTGATTGTGACACAGCAGTCTGGTAAAGACAATGTTGCTAACAAACCTGTATTTCAGAGAATTTCTGCAATATTATAGCCAATTAGAACATATCTGATTATTTTTATTGTAGTTTTCATTGTATTTCATCTTGTTTTGTGGAACAGTTGCCAACCCACCTCTTCTTTATAATATAGGTATTATACTAAGTTACATGAGCAAAGCCTATAACTTGACCTATAAAAATCTTAATGATCACATATCTAATTCCTTTACTTATCACTTATGTTTTGGAGTAGCTTATCAAAAACAACTAGTGTACTATAGTTTTTCTTAGTGTAAAAAAAATCTCAATTTCGCAATACTAACTAACGTTTTGCTGGTACTATTATAGAATAACCAGTAAATTATTGTGACTGATCAAAGGATGTCAATAAGCTCATAGAAGTAATACTGTCATGAAAAGTAAACGTGGTAGCTCTAGTAGTAATAACTATACCTGTGGCAATGTATCATCTGGCAGTGTTTACTACTAGACGACTCTGATGTAAATATGAACACCTCAGTTGAAAAAGGTAAACCTAGTAATGATACACATGTAGTCTCAGTTTCAAACAAGATGTTTATCCAGATGAAGGGTCAGGTAGTAAATGGAGACAACTCCCCAGCTCTCAATGACTCTTGAGATGCAGAATTCAACATGAGCTCAACTTTGACACCTGAGTAAACTTATCAGGAGCTAGAAACATCTCCAAACCCAGCAAGTCTTACACAATATAGTTTAAGCAATATTGACTGCAACTTCCTAAACGTCACTAAGACTATAGAAACTATGCCCCAGGCTATTATAAATTGTGGTGAATCTCAGACTGCAGCCACTGATTGTTTGATGAATGAGTCAGCTGATGACTCATACCAGTTACAGAGCACTACCTGCCCGGGAGACCCAGTCACCGAGTCTGCAGAACAAACCAGTTCTGAACAATTGAACAGATCTTTAAAAGTTAATGACTCTACGTCCATGTCTATAAAGAATAAGACAAAGTATGAATTTACTAGTAGTACTTTTATCACACATTTCACGCCTGTCTTGGCCAATAAGAGGACAGAAATTAAAGTGACTGCTAAAGGGGTAAACAAAGCTCCAGCTAAATGCAGGAAATCCAGTTTACTGCAGGTAAAGAGTGGCAACTCGGACAAGAGACAATCTCTGCCTGCTTTCAGCAAACCTTCTAAACTTGCAAAACCACGGGCAAGCCTTTTGCTGCCCCTACATACTACAAAAGACAAGTTAGATCCTCCCATCAAGCCTTTGATCCAGAAGAGTAAGCCTAAGAGTAAGTGGGCTATTATAACTAAACAAATAGAGTAGAACGCGAAGGCCCCTCCTAAAGCTACACTTAGAAATATGCAGTCTAAATTACACACAGCTCCAGCCAGAGAGAATGTAAAAGGTCACTGAGTGCATGCAGTAATGAGTCACAACAAAGTCAGGCATCTGCTGTGTCTACTAAGAAACCACTGAGAGACTATGTAGGCTGTAAACACACTATCATAACCCGCAGCGTGCATAGGTTGGCTTTATTAACTGAGGTAGTGACTGATCCACTTTCTTGGCCTGTACGCTCGAGTCGCTGGAGGAGGGTTTACATTCGACCGTTTCTCCACGGAGCTGGCTGGCCTGGAGGGGTCAGCGGATTGGTGCAAAAGTTTCATGGTCTGTGACTGATCTCATTTTTTATTGTTGTTTTAATTCACATAATTTATCAATGTTGTCAGAAAAGTAGCTGCCAAAAAATTCAACCCCACCGATGTACTGGTATGTCACCAATCGTTGTAGCTTTCTTACTTTATTACTACATCCATCAAAAGCTATTCTTAGCTAGCAGTGCTGTTACTATAATTCAATGTTCCTAGCACAGCACAGGTCAAAGTGTTCAGATCAAGCAGCCTCAAGGGAACATCTTTAACTTCTCTTTTTTAACCGAAGGCTCACTACATCTGCTACTATATTATACGAATACACAACTGTATACTCTAGCATTTATACTCTGGATCTAGACCACTGGTTTTGACATTTTGCATGACAAAGGATATCTTATCTGTGCATCAATTTTGTAAATCTTATTTAGATTATTATGATATCATTTTACCTACAGTTTATTCATACATTCTACGATAGTTAATATCATCTTGTTAAAACCATACTATTCTCATAAAGTTCTTTTAACTTTTTGATACACATTGTTATTTACAACAGCTTGAGTCACTATGTATATTTATGCATTACCTATAATGATGATGTTTAACTATTTTGATCTTTTATATTATCTATAACCTTCCTGTAGTCTTAAGCAGTTAATATAATTTTTATTTTTCTCATTATATTTCCAGTGTATGATTCGATAGTTAATAAACTTAATGAACCTAGCTGTTGCCAAGTTGGCTGATAGATAAAAATAATCACAATCTAAGTCACCCAGACACTGTCACAAAACTGATACATTTATTTTTTGTATAATATTTTCACAAAAAATACACAATAATACCTGCACAACAGCGTATATATTATAGTTCAAGCAGAAAGCAATTCATTTAGACACTTAATAATAGTAAATTACTGGTGTAACTATATAACATTACTACAACACATAATCAATGATGAGCTGCAATATTATAGTATTAAGTAGTTATTAAAAATGTTGTTTATTTGAAGCAGTTCCTATATATTGATAAACAAAATATTATAGCCTTTTGTGTGTTCCAACTCTTTACATGCTGCTAATTGTTGTGATAATAAAACTGTGGCTAAACAAATAACTGTTTAGCATCAGAGTCAGCATGACTTTAAGTTAGAAGTTTAGCAGGAGTAATAAATATTACATGTTTAAAGCCACCAGCCAAAGTACTCTGTAAATGTATTCCACGCACTATCAGCATATTCTTTCACATTTCTTGCTGCTGAGGCTACTACTTCTTTAGCATAGTTGTATGTACTTTCAGCTGCAGATTTCACCGCATCTTTTAGTTCAATTGCTTTTTCTTTAGCATAGTTGTATGTACTTTCAGCTGTAGATTTCACTGCATCTTTTAGTTCAATTGCTTTTTCTTTAGCATAGTTGTATGTACTTTCAGCTGTAGGTTTCACTGCATCTTTTAGTTCAATTGCTTTTTCTTTAGCATAGTTGTATGTACTTTCAGCTGTAGGTTTCACTGCATCTTTTAGTTCAATTGCTTTTTCTTTAGCATAGTTGTATCTACTTTCAACTGCAGATTTCACCGCATCTTTTACTTCATTTGCTTTTTCTTTAACATAGCTGTTGTATGCACTTTTAGCTGCAGATTTCACTGCATCTATTACTTCATTTGCTTTTTCCTTAGCATAGTTGTTTGCCTTTTCAGCTGCAGACTTCACCCCATTTTCTATCGCCCAAGAAGCCCCCTGGTAAAGAATCCCAACCGAGGCTCCAAGTGCACCTCCAGCAATTATTGCAGCCCCTACGCTTCCTCCTGCTATAAGTGCAATTGCTGCTGCTCCAACAGCACCCCCTGTACCACCTGCTAAAACAGGAATTATAATATCTGGAGCACCAGCTTTTTTGGCTGCTGCAGCAACACCAAGTGCAACTGCTCCTCCAATCAAAGCACCACCAAAAGATCCTGCAGCTGCAGTTGCTAGAGTTTTTAATACAATTACTGCTCCTCCTTTACCAGCTGCTGCTGCTGCTGCGACTGAGGATGCTTTGACCATAGCACCTCCAACAATTCCACCTCCTACAGCTGCTCCTACTCCTCCTGCTTTACCATTAACTCCTATTTCTTCTTCAAACTCATCTGCTACTTTACAAACAACATAGACACCGGCAGCTGTGCCAACTAAAATTCCAACATTTCCGGCTATTTCAGCTGCAGCAGCTGTAGCCGAAGGTATGTTTCCGGCAGGTTCTGTGGGGTTGTTCTTTGCTGCTCGAATATCTAACTCATTTTTTGTTTGCTGAGTTGCTTTTTTAGCAGTTTCTTCCCCTGTGCTACCTTCATGATTATTTTGAGTTGTATCATTAGTGTCAGTAGTTAGTTGCTCTTCTTCATTTGACTGACCTGCAAAAGTGCTAGGATTTCATAATTATGATAAACTGTTCTTGTTATTTAACGAGAACCGAAAAACATCACGTCAGTTACGAAAGCAAATACATGGAAACCCGACTCACTGTGGGTTCATGATATGCTCCTACTACTTGTAAAATTACAATCTACAAAATTCAAAGAGAATTATAGAAAACTAAAAGAAAGAAAAATCATTTAAGAGGTAAGACATCATCCCATGCTAGCTATTGCGACATTGCAGTTTTTACAAAAAAACTGAACTCACTATAATATACCCATTATATCAGTTGACTAGAACAGAGAACTCTCAACAAAAAATATTTCACTGAAATAAAAACCAGTAAACAAAAGTTGCAATTTTTTTTCAAAAATATGCAAAAAGAGAATTGAACCTTTTAACCTTGTTACTTTTTCATTGACTGCGTTTGGAATGTTGAGCATAAATTTTAATTGACACAGACACAGGCTAGTTAAAGGCATACTCACTAAGAATATCATAAATTTCTCTCAAAATGTAGTTTAGGTTCTTGAATGATAGCCTAAGATCAAACTACAACCAATAAGCAGCAACCTTCATTAGGGCTGCGTTATCTATCAACATTTCATTATGGGTGCTACATAAAGTACAAAGCAATAGCTATTCATTATAGCCTGCCAGCTAGCAAGCCTGTAATTAGCATGTACGAGCCAATATCTTCTCATCCCTACGTGCTCATTGAAGCATGAAGTGCTGCGCGCAGCTAATTACCCATGAAAAAATATGGCATTTTCAGTGTATAAATCACCAATTTATGGGCAATCTAGAAGAGTTATTGGAAAAAAAAAGTTGCACTGGAAAAATATCTCAGGATTCCAGCAGTGCAATTTTTATTCAGATGTCATGCTTTGCTGCTGAGATATTTTACTGGTACTGAAAAGTCAGCTTTTCAGGCAAAATTGGCCAAAATTGAGCAGTTTTTGTCTATAACTTGGCAAAAAAAATGAAAATTTAAATTTCCAAAAAAAGCTACACTGGAGAAAAAGAAGATTTACAACATAGTTTTTAAATTTTGACTCTAGCACAATTAGATGATATTTCATTTTACTGTTACTGAATTCTTATATGATTACAATGCAGACCTCAGCAAGGCAGTTGCAGCTAAAAAGTTGCCCTTAACTATCCTGTGGATATGTATATCAATTAACGCTAATTGCTTATTTCAGTTATAAAATATGAGAAACAGAAAACGTTGATTTTATAAGCTATTAATTAATACTTTTTTTTTGTCCTGAGGCATTTCCTTTTGCATGTCTTTGTAAATCAGTAACCAGTCTCTTGAAAGATTGCCCACAGCAAATTGGTTCAAGTTCTTGTCGTTCTGCTTTCTCGCCTTGTTTGACTGGAATAAACTAAAGTATGATATGATCATAACAAAAAGTGGTTTTCTAAGAAAAGTAATTTTAAGCTCTACCAGAGCCAAAATTAAAATTAAAAATTATACATAAATATGTGTATATATATATATATATATATATATATATATATATATATATATATATATATATATATATATGTATATATATATATATATATATATATATATATATATACATATATATATAATATATGTATATATATGTATATATTATTGATGGCTCGAACCATCACAAACTTAAAACCGCACACACCCCTACTACCGCTACTAAACTAAATGACACACAATGTAACTGCAAACAACCTTCCCACTGTCCACTAAATGGTAAATGCTTATACAAAGACGTAATATACCAAGCAACTGTAACAAGACATGACAATAATTCCAGCCATTCATACATAGGACTCTGTTCGACTACCTTCAAAACCAGATTCAATAACCACAAAGCCTCTTTCCTACATGCAGATAAAGCTAACAGCACGCAACTCAGCAGACACATCTGGAATTTAAAAGACAACAAAACGAAATTCAGCTTAAAATGGAATATTTTAAAGATTTGCAAATCATACTCAAACCTAACCAATAGATGTAATTTGTGCAACTACGAGAAGTATATAATTTTAAAACAACCGGAACTATCATCCCTCAACAAACGAAAAGAGCTTTCCACCACGTGTAGACATAAACGCAAATTTTTACTTGCGCACTTAACAGACGCTAGTTAAAACATTCCAGCGTAGTAACACACTAACAATACTAATTTCAAAACAAAATCACTCAAGCGTACACACAACGACCTGATGATCGTAGCTCGCACTACGTGAAACAATATTGTAGTCAATAGAATGAAGATCTAAGTTTATTTTTATATCCAAAATTGTATTAGTACCAAATATATATATATATGTGTGTGTGTGTGTGTGTGTGCGTGCGTGCGTGCGTGCGTGCGTGCGTGCGTGCGTGCGTGCGTGCGTGCGTGCGTGCGTGCGTGCGTGCGTGCGTGCGTGCGTGCGTGTGTGCGTGTGTGTGTGTGTGTGTGTGTGTGTGTGTGTGTGTGTATCAGAAGTAACTACATGCATGTTAGCCCACATGTTCCTTAACATACAACTTTCTATCATTTTTAACTAATCTTTTGTCAGAAGAAGATCACTTTCAACACTTGATGATGTAATATAGACTCAAATTTTTGATCTACTCTCACAAACTTTAAATAATTTTACAACTTGCATATTCCAACCTGCTAAGTTTAAGTAACTTTATAAAAACAAAGAAAATGTGAAATTTTCTTCACTTGTTAAAGTTTAGGTTCAAATAAAATTATAGCATAACTTAACTAACTATAAACAAACCATCCACAGAACCTTTTCTACTTACGAATGCAGGTAGGACAGGCAAAATCTGTGCAGGGTAGATTGTACAGAAAGCCAGGATTTTTAAAGCAGAACACACAGACCACTTCACTTTCTTTCTCGTACATAAGCTTAGGAAATTCTTTGATGAGCAAAGATGTTGCCATTATTCTGTTATTTTAAAAGAAAAGATAAGAATTACTTCGTTCGTCTATATTAGCTTGTAGAAAGACTGCGAATGAGTTGAAGCTGTGATTGTATAGTTATTTGAGTTACATTTGAATTAATTCATCTGGTGTTGTTACTAATGAAATTTTTAACACTAACCATGCCTTGTCAATTAGCTTGGTGACCATGGCCTGCCCCCCCCCCTTTCTTATAAGCTATTCTGAAGAAACTTATGTTAACTCCATAGTTCTATTGGTTGCAATAGGCAACAAACAATAAGCACAATGTAATGGTATAATAAAACTAAAAATATATTATCCAATTTTCCATGGAGCTTTTATAACTACCCGCAGTTTCATTTTAGAAGTTAGTACTAGTATTAGTAGTGGTTAAAATTCAACAACCTCAGTATATAATACATAACAATTCAAATTAGTACCCTTTATTTTAAAATGTTTATTTTTTGTTGAGAGAGCTCAAAACTTTGTCAGCAAGCTATGCTTAGAGCCTACTATTGAATATTACTAAACTGCATCTCGCAACTTTTTAAAATTAAGTTGTGCGTGCATGGTGTTGATACTCACGCAAGTTGATAGTTGTTATTCCTGTGAGAAACCCCTGATGAAAGAGTTTTATAAAAGTGGGCTAAGGACTTATTTGAATGAAGCACAGGAATAAAATTATGATTATAATATGCTCTTCCTAACATCACCAATGGCCAATGGTTCGAACCCATGACCTTGAGTTAACTCTTTAACTCCTAGACCACGGCTGCTCCCTTGCATGGTGTTGATGCAATATTATCATATTTGATGAATGATTTTATTTACTAATGAAGTATGTGGTAGGCTAATGCATTTGTATATGCTAGATTGTAAGATTGATAATCTTTTCAACATATTTGTATGTTTAATAATCAAGTTTATAATTTTGGATCCACAAATGTTACCACAGTCATCGGATTGCATTTCTTAGGGGAGCTCTGTAAACATACTGCAAGTAAAGATAAACTGTTTATTAAATGTTCCACAAATGTGGTAAGTTTCACATTTAAATTTTAGGATATTTTATGTACGATTATTTTACATAATACATTTTTAATATTCTATTTTTAATATACATAATACAACTTATTGAGGAAAAGTTGCTTTTCCATTGAGCAGAAACGGAGAAATTAACATATATTGCCTTTGTAACATAATGCTGCAGCATATGGCTATTCATGTGGAAGAAGCAACTTCAAGAAACTTTGCTTTCTCCCTAATTTGGATTTACCATATGGTAAAATTCCCCTCTCTTTGACAATAGATGATGTTTAGATTCAGCAGTTAACATTAAGCAATAGTTTTATACATGGCTGCATACTAACTGCACCTATTCACACATTTGAATACACTACATGCCTATAATAACACGTAAGAATAAAATCATTGAATAGGAAAATTCTTGATTATTCACACAGCTATGTGTAAGTTTCATATTATAATAATTGTTGTTCTTGATAAGTTATATTTGAGTAAATATTCCATTTAAAGTTGACTTGGGTATAGTGCAACAATAATGAAACTGAAAAGATCTGTCTTTCAATAAGAACCAGAGCTTTATAGAAGTTTTACTTTAAGTTAGACATGCTACACCTAGCCAGGCTGTTCCCTTAAACACTTGAAATTTTTGAAATATGACTAGCAGTTGTAATAAAAAATTTGTAGTAATTGAAACATAAAAATTGCTGATAAAATGCTTTTTAAAGTGAGCAACCTATAACTAAAACATATGTATAGCAGTTTATAGTAAGAGCCACTTGTTGATGATGGCATCTGACAATCGACTTAGGCCTCAGGCTATCAGCTAAATACTTAGTACTAATACTCCATTGTTACAATGTTATCATATTAACTTGTATTATGTGTATACTCTGTAGCATACGTTATAGTAATTGCGTGTATACTCGGTTATATAATATTTTGTGTCTAAGCATTACTTATGCTAATATTACTTTATTGTGTGTTTGTAGTACATTCTCTGGCTTATGGTTTGAGACCGATTAAAGATTACCTACCACTCAAAATTAATCCAAACTTCCTTTTCTCAATATCTGTTTATCCACAAACAATTACAATAACAATTACAAAACATTTGAATACTCACCGACATAAACACCACTTTAACCTCAATTTGTATTGGTGTAATTATTAATCAAGTAATCATTTTCAAAGGCCGAAATGAATGTTTCAGTTGTTAGTTCTATCATTTTAGGCTTTGTGTATTTTATGAGTTAATACTCTTTTTGCATTTAGTTGCAACTATTTACAAATATACTTATGTAATATAGCAGAGCTCTCTCTAATTACACACAGAGTAATAAACTATGCAGAATATTATATTGATCACAAATCAAGTAGAGTCTTTTAGTTGCTTTACCAATGAAATTGAATTTGTGGTACATTTTGTGCACTATCATGCAGCAAGGATTGATTATGACAGTCTGGTATAGAGACAACATTGCTAATAAACTTGTAATCCAGAGAATGTCTGTAATTTCACAGCCAAATAGTGTGGTGAATTATGATACATCAAAACTAACAACTCCAATACTTCACTCTGCTACCTTGGTGTTGTAATCATATACGATACACTAAGCTACATCCCAACCTAATACCATAATACACTGCTACCCTATCTTTCATGATATTGGATAGAATCGACCAATCAGGATCAAGCTAATGATCACACGATCATTAATAGCTTGCACCAGTTGGATAGTTTTTTCTAGTTAATTTGCATGATAGTTATTGACAAGTCATATAGTTATTCTCACTTATGTTCTTTATTTTACTCTTGTATTATTCGTACTAAATAAACACTATCTATATTCAATACTCTACATTGGTGATTTATCAGCACACACTCTTAAGTACCCACAACTACAGTGAATAGCAAAAATTCACAACAGTGGTGACAGCAGTAGAATTCAATTAGGACTGATGCTCTTGGCCAAGGAGTAAAAGAGTATGGCAAGTGGCGACGAAGGAGACATCTCCTGTCTGGAGTCAATCGAAGAAAGATCAGCAGCTGTAAAGGATGTCAGCGCTGCTATTTGCGGGCTTTTACTTTTTGTGAAAAAAAGGCGTAGATCAACTCAATGCTGAGTTCAGCAATGTGGCGGCCATCTGTAGATGGTCAGCCAGAGCCACTCTGATACAGCTGCAATTATGTCTGACGAGATCGGTCAGCCAGGAAGTTGACAGCATCTTGGAGGCGTTAAGATCCAGGTTTAAGCTAACCGCTTGAGATGTGCATTGTCAACTCCAAGCGCTTAGGCCGGATCCTAAGACGCTCTGGTGAGATCACGCGACCGTAGTGAAACGGCTAGCGCAAGTCGCTTATAGGGACTTGTCAACAGAAGGCCGGAAGAGTTTGGCGTTACAGGCGCTTCTCCAAATGGCCAACAACATCAGCTTGAAAATGCACTTGCTGGTAGCCAGGGTTGACACAATAGAGAAAGCCCTTTGGTTTGGGAATGCCTTTTCCAAGCCAATAACGCATGTCAGCTTAGTGGGAAAGGGCAGCAAGTAGAAGCTGACGATAGAACACCGTCGTCGTCGGCCGCTGCGGCAGTCCTTGTGGCCACAGCGGTAGCTAAAGAAACCGGCCTAATTACAAGCCTGGTTAGGGAGCTGCTGGCCAAAATTCAGTGTCTGCGGCAATAACTGGTAGCTGAGCGGCCTGCTAGGCCACCGGCAGAGATCCCCTGCTTGTTGGGGTTGTGGTAGTGAAGGACATTTCCTGAGGAGCTGTCCCCACGGTGAGAGAAAATGATTAAAATATAGACGGCTCATGGTAGAAACTGCTGACTGTGAGCATCAGTTTAGCCCCCCCATTCCCCGCCACCCGGGAACTAAGGCTAAGGCCCAAATCCAACAGGGTGAGGCCTGGCCTTTGTAAAGGTGGCAAGTCCAAGGGGGGTCAGCAGACCGCAAGGTTTGCAGGAACCTTCAGCTTGGCTACTCAGAAATCGATTTGTAGGATTGTAAAATAAAGGACTGCGCAAGGAAAGGGAGCGGGACCGATAATCCCCTCGGTTGCCCACGAGACCTCAGAGAACCCCTCGCAATCAGAAAGCGCAGGTATATCGCAAACTCGATGCACAAGAGGTGTGGCCTCCAGAAACTAGCCGCTCAGTGAGCGCCCAGCCATATGGAAGCAGTAAGTTCCTGCCCAGTAAGCTTGCCGGCAAAGCTTCAACATTCCTGTTGAACACTGGGTGTACTACTAATTTCCTAAGCCAGCGTCTTTTTTGCACACTCACTGCACTAAACAGGGCTAACCTAGAGCTATATGAAGGGGTCAAATATTCCATTCTATGGCATGATTGAGCCGACATCGTCAGTCAGCTGAAGGAGGATGCCATTTTAGGGATGCGATTCCTGGAGAGACACAAGTGCCACATTGGCTTTAACAAATCGGCGATAATGTTGGCCAGGCGTAAGCTTTTTTGTATGGATAAGTTTGGCAGGTCTTTGATGGGGGGAGTACAGGTGGTGTGGCGTTGCACAATTCCCAAGCGCTCCCAGGCTACAGTTTGCCGCAGAGTGAACTGTAGAAAAATCTTCGACTTGAGAGTGATGGAAGGGGCACTTGGAGGCGTCTACCTCTTGAATAGCCTAGTTGGGCTAAACGAGCGTAGGGAGTTCCTGGTAAAATGTGTGAACTCTTTCACGGAGCCGGTAGAGTTGCCGGCTGGTTCATTAGTTAGAAAGTTCCACTCTGACGACGATGGAGACCTGTGGAATACCCACTAAGAACGGCAGGGGGCTAGTGTCTGAACACATGGTAGATTTGTACAGGAATGCATGTGATGGCTGGGAGAGTAACAGAGAATGCCAGGTAATGACATAGTTACTCTCTAGATACAAGGATGTGTTCACTCGCGGCGACCATGACATGGGCCTGACCAAGGCTTTCTGTCATAAGATACTCCTGATGGCGGGAATGAGGCCGATTTGACAGCCAACCAGCCGGTTAGATCCTGAGAAGAAAAAGGAAGTGAGCCGTCAGGTGCAAGAACTTCTGAGCTGAGACTCAATTGAACCAGCCCATAGTGCTTAGAGCTCTCTAGTTGTCCTGGCTTGAAAAAAGGATGGAGGCTGGAAATTTTGTATAGAGTTTTGCAAATTGAACAGTGTAGCTATTCAGGACGCCTACTCTATTCCGAGGATCGATAAGTCGCTGGATGCCTTAGCTGGTAGCAAATTTTTCAGTATGTTAAACTTGCTGAGCGGGTACTGGCAGGTGCCCCTGAGTCCTGATGCCCAGGAAAAGGCTGCGTTTATAACGCAGGAAAGGCTCTGAAAGTGGAAGGCGCTGCCGTACGGACATAAATTCGCTCCGGCCACTTTTCAGCGACTCATGGAACAGGTTCTCAGTGGGCTACACTAAAAAACCTTGCTCATTTACTTTGATGATGTCATCCTCATCTCTCCCAATTTCGACACTCATATCAGTCGGCATAGAGAGGTGTCTGATAGACTCTGAGTCACCGGTCTGGAGCTTAAGCCGTCTAAGTGCACCCTGTAGCAGCCAGAGATCAAGTACCTAAGCCATGTAGTTGGCCAGGAGAGGGTCGCTACTGACCCTGAAAAAATTATGAGCTGTAAAGGACTGGGCCGTTCCTCAGGAGTTTCTTGAATTGCGGGTATTCTTGGGGTTTGCAGGGTACAACAGACAGTACATACCCAACTTCGCAGGAAATGCCCAGCTGTTAAACTGGCTGCCAGCAAAGGGGGTTCGTTGGCAGTGGACGTATGTAGAGCAGCAAGCATTTGAGCACCTTGAGCACCTCCTTGATGGAGGCCTCAGTCTTGGCATACTCTGATCTGGTGAAGGAGTACATTCTGGACACTGATGCAAGTGACCTTAATGTAGGAGCTTTGCTGCCTCGGGTTCAGGATGGTCTTCAGGTGGTGGTTGCTTACTACAGTAAAACTATGTCGGCTTCTGAAAAGAACTACTGTACTACCAGAAAAGAGCTCCTAGCAGTATTTAAGGTGGTTAAATACTTCAGACCATAACTGTATGGACGGACGTTCAGGCTTTGAACTGATCATGTGCCCTTGATGTGTTTATGCAGACAAGCTGAACCCTTCTAGTCAGGTTGCGCATTGGCTTGGGATCTTGGCTAAGTTTTCATATCGCATCGAGCACTGACCCGAAAAGAAACATGCCGATGGATTGAGCCAGCGGCGTGGAGAAAGGCGTAAGCAATGCCTAAATTTCAAAGCCAGGAATAATGGACCCCCTCATTTTGATAAGGAAGAACAGATAGGGAGAGCATGTGTATACAGCTAGGAAAAAGGCTAACTCCGGTCTGATCCCTCCTTCAGCGCTGTCAACACCCTTCCCGCAAACCCTACACTGTTCCGAAACATCAGGGAGCTTTGCGAGCTTCAAGCTACACTACCAGGGATAGTAGCCGATTTAGTCTGGGCCTACAAAAACGGACGGGGACCTAGTGAGGCCAGACAACGTGTCAAGTGTGCGTAGTTCAAGTAGTTCTGTGATTGTTGAGACTCCCTCAAGTTCAATAGTGATGGGTTGTTAACTATAACGTTAGCGACCGGTCTAAACCACCAGAAATGCGAGAGGGTAGTTTGTCTATTTTTCCTTCATCGGGAACCGATCTGGGACACCCATGAGCTATTTCATGCTGAAACTGAGCAGGTGGACAGGTGTCTGCAGCTCTGGTGGTATTGGCCCGGGATGAGCCGGGATGTCTGACTCTGGGTACAGAAGTGTGAGATATGCCAAGTTAGCAAGCATGGCCACTCTACTGAGACCGCCTGAAGGCGTTGCCTTTATTCCGGTTGTCTGTTGCAAGTAGTTGCATTAGTCTGGTGAGCACTATACCCAAGTCTAGGAGAGGTAATAACTGGATACTGGTGTTAACCGACCACTTTACGCAATGGGCTGATGCTCTAGCTATTCCGGTTGCGTTGGCCACTACGATGGCCAACGCCTTGGATCAGAACGTGTTCTGTTATTTTGGCTTGCCGGAGCAGGTACACACTGATCAGGGTGCCCAGTTTTAGTCGCATTTTATAAGTAATCTCTGTAAGACGTAAACATGGAATCTGAGGTTGTTATACCTATAAGCACAACATTTACTTTTTTTCTCAGCTTATTATTATATTGAATTAATATATGCTATAAAATAAGACACTTTTTTTGTTTTTATAAAATGTTAACTACAAACCACCCAATAGAAACACTCAATCAATCAATGGCCCAATAACAGCTAATAAAATAGGCTCATTACTGAAAGCAATATTTTTAGTTTGGCAAGTTAAACGCTAAGCCCATAACTACAACTAAACTGCTGCATTCTCAAATCAAATAAACGTGGTGCAATAAGCAATAACTGAGTTGTTCAATAGTAGCAATGATTGCTTATTTTAGGCCTTAGCAGGGCATAAGATCCACATTAAATGTGGATTTTAATCTTTAATATAGACTTGTATCTAGAAGATACAGGTAAAAAGCAAATGAACTTCAGCGTATAGTATTACTTGTGTGTAGTGTCTTGGATAGTGGTGTGTTACGTAGTAATCTGTGTAATAATTAAATAGTAACAATTCGTATCTAAATGAAAGGAGATTTAAGTGAAATCAGTTTTGTTAAAACAAAAACTATAAACGCTATTTTACAAAGGCCATAACAAAACTCACACACGCACGGAAAACAATCTTGATGTTCACATAGTAGGCCAGGCAAGATCCCAGGGTTGATAGAACAGAATACACACACTACTTCCCCTTCTTCATCGTACAAAAAGGTCGGCAAATTCTATGAAACGCCAAGATACTGCCATCACTCTATTACTCGAGACAATAACACTCTGTGTGCTGGTTTAAGATATTTACTCAACAATGTCTACAAATAATGGAGTAATGCTTTACTAGTTTCACAATGTTACCTGTAAGAATAAATTAGTGGAGTAAGTATTGTTGTGAATTTATACCGATAGTTCACATTGCCTGAAAGGTTATTTAGATTAGAGCATGAGCTGGTATGGTGCGAGTGAATATAGTCCATTTATATGAAGCAACAGTACGAGTATAATATGATCCAATATTTATTGCATGCTAAATTATTGACGAAGTGCCAAAAACTAAAAGAGTGAAAACATTACATGAGTAAGAAAAGTACAAGAATCAGATCTACTATACTAAGCTGATTCCACTGCTATACAATGTAGGGCTGGTGCAAGATTGTCTTTTTATATACACACAGCCTTGTGCTGATGTAGAGTATTCATTCAGTCAGGTAGTCAGCAACCAATCAATTTGTAAGGGCAACAGAGCGTATAGATGGTAGTGGGAAGAATATAATAAACAAAGCACTTTAAAACCTACACCACCACCAGCCGAGTGCAGCACACTAGGAATGAACACAGGACATCCTTGTATTACCAAGCAAAGTAGATATTAATCATTTGTGAGAGACTGCCTGCTACGTAGTAAGTCTTGTAGGCGGGTCAGCTCTAAGGTGGTGCGGCGCTGTTCTTTGCACAGACGAGAGAAGCGCCGCAGCAACTTGTCCATTTGGACTTAGATGTCCCAGTCAAGAATCTCACTAGGGTTAGGGGTTGCCTCAGTCTTTTGTCTTTTCTTACGATGCAGAACTGAAAGAGATGAAAAAGAAGGAGAAATGTTGTTGGCTAAAGTGCAAGTTCTCTGGTCAGGACGGGCTACCACTACACAGAGGGGACGAGTCTCTGCGACAAATGGAAGAGGGCCGACTAGATCCGGGGATGCATTTATATTGTCAAAGTCACTTTTCACGGTTTGCCTAGTGTTGGGGAAACCTTGAAGAAAGAACACACTCTGTGCTGATGATGGAACATGGGAAAGAATAAGATCCCGAATTTAAGATAATTGTCCTTATCTACCTCATAGATGTGCCCTATACATAACATCCAGCCATACGCTGCTGTTTAAGAACATAGTCACGATAAAAATGATGCACGCCACAGTGGCAGAATAAAACGGCAAAATGTTGTGGAGCAAGTACTGTTAATCTTTCCATAGTAAACATTCGGTACATTGTCTGTTTTGATCGGCCACAAGGATGGCTTTTATAAGTAACTTGGTGTGTCGAGTGATTCATGCAGATTTATTTAACAGTACTTGAGGTGATTCTAAGTGACCCGTAATGGTAGAAGATTTTACAGCCTGAACATCAGGTGGTGGCTGTTCAGCTGATGGTGACGAAAAATGTAAGTTGGATAAGAGCTCCAGTCCGTCGGTGGAAATCACCTCCCAAGGAATGGAAGGTAGATCCATCATTGCCCGCTTCCCCGGCAAACCGGGGCCAATCTTACCTGCAACAGAGTACACAGATTCAGAACTGTAGTCAGTCATCAAATCACACAGTCTTTTGTAGGGTACTCCACCCAGTCAGTACAAAACCTTGACCAAATCAAATAATCAATCAACCTCCTGGTTTTAGTAAACCATCCGGGCGATTACTCAACTCCAAGCCATCAGTGAGCTCACCTGACATCAGGAGTTCCAGCTCTATCATTATGATAAAGTGTGACTGCTGTGGACTACTAAATTAAATTTTAATTAATGAAAAAAATTTTACTAGTAGACATACTCTCAACGGTAGCTGTTGCTGTTAAACCGGGCTCCGTAGCTTACCAGCTGTCACCAGTGCGTGCTATCACTTTTAGAGTTACATTTGAAAAAGGTGGTACACCTGGTGAGATAGCTGATGCAATCTTCAGTCAACCGGTGAATTGGCTCCACCAACGTTTTTGCCCACAGTTGAATTAATTTGAATATTCTAACTGGAAACCGCAACTCTCATTTGTTGGTCCCAAATTTTTATTGCAACCAATTTCCACTGATAGAATGGAATGCCAGTCAACTAAGCTGCTATAAAAATCTTTCAATTAAGTTGGAAAACCCCTAGTACATTGGCTACGTTCTAATATTACTGAGGACACTGTTGTACTTAGTGTAACTACTACTATGGGTGGTGTCTCAAGTACGGAGGGGTCCACCAGTACAGGCAGGTCCTTGACAGCTCTATCATCTTCATTATTCTGAGGAATTTCTACCACACTTGGAATTGCAGGTATGCCAGCCGGTTCCACAGGTGGGGGAGCTGACTGGGACTGGTTTGTCAGCTCTTCAGCCTCCTCTACCGGTCTCTGTACAATAACATCCGTAACGTGGTAAAGTAAAATATCATTGTTTTATCAACATAGTCTACTAGTTAAATTGCTTTCTGGTAGTGGTCTATATCCTAAAATCAAATGACCATGCAAACTAGTTACTGCAGCATTGACAAGATCAGCATATATCTAGTTATGTTTATTGGGCTATATGTTAAATATAGTAGTATAATATAGAGTGCAACCACAAAACTATCACACTAGTAACGGCACATTTTATATATAAATAACATTAAAATGTTTTAGTACAACAATACACTGGACCATGATAAAGACTATAGAATGGTATGGTTTTTCTATAGGACTATAGAAAAACCATACCATTAAACATGACATTGTCTACAATATCTCAGCAGCCAGTAAATATTATAATGATCCAAGAGATATGGTTAAATTTTCTTACACTTGGGAAATGAGGGTATAATATCATACATTCAAACAATGGTATATAAAAAAGACAGTTACAGCTATTATTTCTAACACTGCTGCCTCATGCAGTCAATGGCTAAAACTGACTTTCTAGTAACATTCGATTCGCAATAAAAGATAATATCTTGAAAACCTTAGAGAACTAACGTTTTATAGTGATGACTAAAAGCTGTAAAATAAACTAGCTTTTTGAATTTGATTTAACCACCATTACTTAACTAGATAATATTGTATATAACTATATGATGGGTTTGTACAATATTTTGTAAAATTTGCAACAATATGGTAGCTCAATGTTTTTGAAATAGAAGGCTGCCTCAATAGTTGGTTGCTTGCTAAGCTTAGATGTAGTGTTGTAGTGGCTAATGAAGCGTACAGATCGTACACGTTCATAATAGCCAATAATGTCGAAGCACGTGACTACCCACTGCGGAGCAGAATGTTTCAGGAGGATGAGATAGTGTGATAGAATTGTGGGTTTGAATGCAACTAATGCTTGAACATGCTCTTTGTAAAAGAGAACAAGATGTTGAAGGTAGTGGAGTTGATAGCAATCTTTATTGAGTAGATAATAGTAGGTCTTCTTCCAGCGAGCTCCAGTAGTAGACTGAACTACACTGAAACTCGCTGGCTTTTATATACAGAGAACAAAGAAAGATTCCTCTGTTGCCGAGATCGGAGGCCGAAAATGCCGATATTCAGCACTTCCGAAGTCCGAAATGCCGATATTTGGCATTCGGCATCTCGGCATTTCGGTAGTCCGAAATGCTAATCTCGGGCAACCTTAGTAAAAGAAAAGCAACATTAGTAAAAAAATATTACATAACTTCAGAATTCGTATTCAGTGCAATTACATTATGCTGAAAGCTTTAACAACAATTACAATACTTGGGCATTAGAAAGCTACCTCACTTAGTTGTAATAGCCTAACAGCATTGAAAAAGATATGCACTAAGTAATTATAATACTGACGCACCAGTTACTTCAGAACAAATAGAGGATGCAAATTCATTACAATAGTTAGTTAGGCGTAGTGCATTGATGGAGATAGTAGATTGGAATAGACTGTAAATGTATTGCGGACACTGGATGTATATCTTTGTTTTATTTTGTATTTATGTATAATTAAATATAGTTCTTTTATCATGTTATCTTCTGAGTAATCCTTGTAACTATTAACTAAACAAGAGCATAGTTGCACACCCAGAATCCACCCTAAATATTATAATTGACAAAATTATAACAGTATGTTTATATAATTCTACAGACATGCAAATGTTTTAGTTTTCCGTATATAATTCCAACAATTATAGAGAAAATAGTTATTTGTTTATAATATCAACTTTATTTACTACATGCATGTACACTGCTAAAATCATCATGAATATTCCAACCAACTATAGCTATTCACTGTAAAGTTGTATTCAAACTGTGTGATTTAGGGCGAAACCTGCTACTTTTCGCTTTAGGCCTACTGGTGGCTAATTTAGTAGAGCTTGATGTTAAGGGAGTTTTTTTGTAATACACGTATAGGGGAGAGTTAGGCTAGGTAAACTACAAAGCTATTGAACCACAACTCAATTGTCCCTTTAAATCATTATATAATTTATATAGTCTCCTTTATTTAAGGACCCTTTAGGTGAACCAGTAAACATATGGAAATATAGGAAACCAAAGCAAAAGTTTCCAGTTGAGCAAGTCTTTTTTTGTTTTTTTATGCAAAATAAACTAAAAATATATTTTTTCATTAAACGTTGCATATGCTTGTAAGAGCTCAGTCAAGAAAATTCAGGCATGTATTCTCAATATGCTTTCAAAGCTGGGTATTAACCATAAGTTGCAGAGATATCTCACTTATAACAACTATGTTGAAAATAATTTGTAGGTGACAGTTAACGGTTAGTTGAGCCACATTCGAAGTGGGGCGAGTTGAACCAGGTACAACTTGCTCTACAAATTTTTTTCACCATGTTTATTATAATAAGGCACACCAATTTTTACATTTAAGCTGATATTTTTCTCAATTAAATTTTTCCTGCCATCAAAATATAAATCCAAACATACATTCAGTCCTAGTAGAACAAATAAAATTGTAAGTCAACAGTGTACAATTATTGACTATTCTAGTCTCTGCAAATGTTTTCAGAATAGTGTAGAATTACATGTGGGAAAACAAACAGAGAAAAAGATAAGGAAAGCTTAACTACAGCAATGAATACGGTAAAGCAAGGCAGTGGTGTGATCATGAATCATCTGCCATTGTTGAGAGCCTTCAAACAGCCCTTTGGAAAAGGGTTGGTTATGATCAACGATACCGTGTATGTTCTGATGTCATATGAGAAGACCCACTTTATATATATATAACTTGTTTGAAGGTGAATTACAAAAAAGCAACTTTTCAAAGCTTTCTTATACCAGCTTGCTGCTGCTGCTTGGGTTTTAAAGCATCTCTTGCATTGTCTATTTTTAATTAATGTTAAATGATTATATTTAGCTGTTTATGGTAATATCATTACTTTACTAGGAATTTTGCCAATAATTAATTAGAATGCATAATTAATCTACTATGGCTACAATAATTTAATTAAAGAAAAAACATATTTTACTGAGGTGAAGCTAAATTTGTTAAAGTTTTTTTTTAAACTGTTTATATATACTGCAACATTGTCAAAGTTGGAGCTAAAAATGTTACCTCAAACTACTTCCTAATTATCAATATACAGAGTGAAGAAAAGAATATTTTGAAATATATTTTTAATTTTAATATGATGATTTACCAATTTCCGATTTAAAAATATTTTCAAAGAGTCACTGCTATGTTTATTATCAAAATTGTACTGTAAAAGAACATTTTTAAAAGCTTTTTGCAGGACATATTATTATACTTACAAATACAGGGAGAACAAGTTCAAGATTTCAAGGTTGTGAGAACAGAAGATAATTATGCACCACTTTAACTCCTCTCTCATGTACAAAGTTGAAACTCTCTTTGGAGAAAGAGGATGCTTTCACTACTGAGTTACTTAAGAAAGAAGTAGGCCTATATCTTAGATGATCTATAATATTTAGTACAAATAAGGTAACAAATAAGGTTATTGTGTATTGTACTGCCAGCTTTTTCTTCTATACAATAATCATGTACTATATATTAGCATACAGTGGCGGCAAAACACTTAGTTTATTTTTCGACTGATGTAAAATTAAACTGAACAAATATCCGGCTTAAATGTAACTAAAGAAGTACAGATTAAGAAAGTAAATAGAATGCAGTTAAGGATAATTTCTATCAACTCTTCAACCCATGTCTAGTCTTTCTTTGTGTGAATATGTTGACTAGACAATGAAGTGTTTCTATCTTAACTATATTGGTAGCATTGGCCATGCCTAACTCTCCTAAATAAATTTGAATAATACAAATGTGTCTTCTCCCAGTGACCAGCCTCATGTTCAATTCAACTCTGTAAACACGTTTCAAACAAACTATGAGTAGTTTCACCTGTGAGGTGTATTGATTCAAGGATCATCTACTTGATTGGAATGGTTGAAAAATAAGACAATTTAATAAGCTGTAATACTTTCCGATTGGCAATTGTACTTGTTGTATCCTGGCTAAGTGTCCACATCTGTTTTACCAATTATGTGTGAAAGGTTAATGTACTTATTTTATTAGTCATGGTTTTGAGTGCAATATTATTATGTGCTTGATTGTAAAGCAGTCAGTTGTTATAGCGAGTGCAAGCAGTGCAGAATAAACTTTTACTCTCCCTTTACACGAAATCCACATTGTTACAATGGCGACGAGAATATAAACTATATTACTTACAACTGGAATATTACTACTCTGGGCAATTTCTAACCATGGCTGTCTCTCTGGACACTAGTACAAGCAACGTGAGGACTTTTTCTGTGTCTACAGATCCCCTGACTGTTGGATCGAGGTGGAAGAAGTGGAAGAGGGCGTTTGAGTACTTTGTTGTAGGGAGAGGGGTTACAAATGCTGCTCAGAAAAAGGCACTGCTATTAAACATGGCTGGCGAAGAAGTGCAAGACATATTTGAAGTACTGCCAGCTGGAGAGGGTGCTAATGAATATGCCAGGGCTATGGCAGCACTAGATACTCACTTTACACCCAAGACGAACATTCCCTATGAAAGGTCAGTTTTTCGTAGAACAGAGCTGACAAGTGGGGAGACAATCACAAACTACATCACAAGACTACGACAGCTTGCTATTACCTGCGAATATGACGATGTGGACAATGTAATTAGAGATCAGGTAATTGAAAAATGTAAGTCTAGTCATCTACGTAGGAAATTACTAGAGAGAGGCTCAGAATTGACACTGGCTCATGTAATTTCTATTTCTCAAACGGAGGAAGCTGTCAGTATGCAAAGTGCGGACATTCATAGCTCTGGAGCTGCTGTAAATAATGTGAGGAATGGCAGAAGTAAACCACACAAGAAAGACACACATTATACGTCAAAGGAAAAGAGCTGTTTCAGGTGCAAATCTACAAGGCATGTAGCCTCTTCAGAGGAATGCCCAGCTCGCACAAAGATGTGTAGATCATGTGGCAAGAAAGGACATTTTGCCGGGGCCAAGTTTTGCAGAGGAGCTAAGGGACAGATAAACTCTATGGATAATAGTGCTAAGAAGTATACTGCTGATACTGAGGATGATATTGAAGCCTTGTTTACTGTTAGTGACAATACTGGAGGTGAGATGTTCAACATCAATGCAGCAAGGTCAGCTAAGCTCTCAGTTCAGGTGAACAATACCAATTTATCTGTACTAATTGACTCAGGAGCTTCTAGCAATTTATTAGATAGAAATACTGCTAAATTAGTAGGTTGTGTAGTAAAACCAACAACCAAACAATTATTTGCTTATGGTAACAAATCTGCATGCTTAGACTTGATAGGTGAAACTGATGTAAATGTTTTTGTGCCTTCTACTGGTAAATGTGTGCATGCTAAGTTTTACATATTTAATGGTACTGCTACTACATTGTTATGTAAAAGTACATCTGAGCAGTTGGGTGTGCTGAGGGTTGGTCCTGTAGGTGAGGGGGTTCACTTTGCTTCATCGGATCTTGCTAGCGGTGATGGGCAGTCGTGGTTGGATATGTTTCCTGAGTGCTTTGCGGGTGTTGGTTTGTTGAAGGATTTGCAGGTCTCTTTACACATAGATCCTAATGTCAAGCCAGTTGCTCAACCAGTAAGACGCATGCCATTTGGTCATAGGAATAAAGCTAAGGCTAAAATTGATGAATTGCTTGCTGCCGATATTATTGAGCGAGTTGAGGGTCCTACACCTTGGGTTAGTCCTATTGTCACTGTGCCTAAGGATGGTAATGATACACGTTTATGTGTAGACATGAGACAAGCTAATAAAGCAATAATTAGGGAAAGGCATCCAATTCCTACAGTCAAAGAGCTGATGTACAATCTCAATGGTGCTAAAGTTTTTAGCAAAGCAGATTTAAAACTTGGTTACCATCAGTTAGAACTTGATGAAGCCTCTAGGGCTATTACAACATTTGCCACACCATTTGGGGTATTCAGATATAAGAAGCTTAATTTTGGGGTAGCATCTGCTAGTGAAGTTTATCAGTATCACATACAGAGATCTATAGCAGATTTGGAGGGTTGCCAAAATTATGCTGATGATATTGTTATATATGGCAGTAACAAACAAGAGCACGATGCTAGGCTTAGAGCATTTCTCAAGCGCATGAGTAAACTAGGGTTGACATTAAATGCTGAAAAGTGCAAATTTGGCTGTAGCAAGATCACTTATGTAGGCTATGATATTTCAGACAAAGGTATATCAGTAAGTGACAAGAAAGTCAAAGCAATTGTACAAGCTAGGGTCCCAAAGGATGTTACAGAGCTTTGTAGTTTCCTAGGTCTTGTGAACTTTGTGGGTAAATTCATTCCTAATTTATCTACACATGCTGAGCCTCTGCTGAGGTTAGTAAAGAAAGCAAGTAAGTTTCAGTGGTCTAGTGAGCAGCAAGCTGCCTTTGATAAAATCAAATCTATGATGGCTCAGAGCAAAACACTAGCTTATTTCAACCCAAATGCTGAGACAACTGTTACAGTTGATGCTAGTCCGTATGGTTTAGGTGCTGTTCTAAGTCAACGTGTTGGTGGTTGTGAGAGAGTTGTTGCATATGGGCATCGCAGTTTGTCAGCCGTGGAGCGCAGATACTCTCAGACTGAGAGGGAAGCTTTAGCTATAGTATGGGGCTGTGAACACTTTGCCATATACTTGATTAGAACTAAGTTTAGGTTAGTGACTGATCATAAACCGTTGGAATTTATTTTCAATCGTGTAAACTCAAAACCATCAGCTAGGATTGAACGCTGGGTGCTTAGGCTACAAGCATTTGACTATGAGGTGGTCTACAAGCCGGGGTCAATGAACATAGCTGACCCACTGTCTCGTTTGTCAGTTGATGAGCATACCCCTTATAATGTGAATAATGTTGCTGATGAGTATGTAATGATGATAGCTAAACTGTCAGTGCCCAAGGCAATGAGTTTTAATGAAATTAAAAAGGCTGCTGCTAAATGTTTGGAGATGGGCCAGGTTAGAAAGTCACTAATCAGTGGCCTATGGTCAAACTGCCTTCCTGCATATAAAGCTGTCATGACTGAACTAGCTGAAGTTGAAGGAGTAGTCATGAGGGGCAATAGGATTGTAATGCCTGTGTCATTAAGGTCAGTAGCAGTGGAGTTGGCTCATGAGGGTCACCAGGGTACAAGTAAGACAAAACAGTTGTTGCGTACAAAATTGTGGTGGCCAGGCATGGATCAGGACGTAGAGAGGTTTTGTAAAGGTTGCTATGAGTGCCAGCTTGTCAGTGCACCGAGCAGACCACCACCCATGTCCAGTACAAAAATGCCAGACAAGCCATGGGAACACATTGCTTGTGATTTACTGGGTCCATTACCCAATGGAGAGAGTATTCTCGTAGTGGTTGACTATTACAGTCGTTATTTTGAGGTAGCATTTCTGAGGTCAACAGTTGCTACAAAAATAGTTGAAGCTATTGAAGCTATGTTCTGTAGATGGGGAGTTCCATCAAGTATTAGAACTGACAATGGACCACAGTTTGTTAGTCAATCATTTCAGGAATTTCTAAATGAGTATGGTGTATTCTGGATGTCCACCACACCAATGTGGCCGGCTGCCAATGGTGAAGTGGAGAGACAAAATAGGAGCCTATTGAAAGCACTCAAGATAGCTCACATTTCAGGCAAAGACCATAAAACTGAGTTGAGAAAATTTCTGCTAAGTTATCGTTCAACACCACACTCTGTTACTGGTGTTTCTCCTGCAGAACTCATGTTGGGGAGAAAACTCCAAACGAAGCTTCCTTGCTTAGAGAAGTCAAACAGACTAGATGAAGAGGTACGAGACCGCCAAGCAGTTGCACAGGAGAAGAGTAAGAGTTACTTAAGTAATCAGGCTCATATACCCGATGTCAGTGTAGGAGATGAAGTCTTGATTCGTCAGAATAAAACTGACAAGCTCAGTGCAACATATAATCCGGAGTCTCAACAGGTTGTTAGCAAACAAGGGTCAGAGGTCGTAGTCCAGTCTAAAGAAGGTGTTGAGAAACGCAGAAATGTGTCGGATGTCAAGCCACTGACTCCAACTTCGAGTCAGGCTATTGCTGTTACTGATAGGCCTTTGAGAAACAGGAAACCTCCTGATAGATATGGGGTCACAGTGACTCATTAAATTCTTTATTGCTTGGTAGATTAGTTTATTAGTTGTTAGTCTCATTAGTTTGTAGAGTTCATATTGCAATTTACAGGGTGACTTGACTGGTTTACTTAGTGTTTGTGTTGGTTCGAGACTTGTGTAATCTGGACCAGTCTGATACTTGCTAGTAGTTGGTTGGCGTGTCTTGCTGGGGCTGTGTGTTGTGGCTGTGGGATTCGGTGGTGGCTCTGTGTGTCCTTCATTGCAGGTTTGCCCTCAGCTCATTTCACACTGCTCACTGTACTTAGTTTAGTTGCTTTAGTTTGATATTATGCATTTTATGTAAACTATAGCTTTTCAAGGTTCACTGTAATTTGGCTTTACTTAGTTTATTTCAGTATTAATTTTATGTTATTATGTTTTTGGTTTACCTGAAGTTTGTTGAATTGTTATAAATTTTTATTATGCTAGTATTAAAGCTTTTTCAAGAAAGAAAGGGTTGTTGTATCCTGGCTAAGTGTCCACATCTGTTTTACCAATTATGTGTGAAAAGTTAATGTACTTATTTTATTAGTCATGGTTTTGAGTGCAATATTATTATGTGCTTGATTGTAAAGCAGTCAGTTGTTATAGCGAGTGCAAGCAGTGCAGAATAAACTTTTACTCTCCCTTTACACGAAATCCACATTGTTACAGTACTCAGCACTGCTTGTACTTTTAGCAGTCCCGGCACCTAAAATTACCCGGCACCTGAAATTACCCGCAGATGCATTGGCCATGCCTTTTCTCTGAGATCGGGTGTTATCAAGTGAGAGAAGCTTTTGGTCAGCGTTAGGACCACCCAAGGTAGCTTTAAATAGTCCTGGCGGCATCTAGTAATATTCTCCAATATTGCATATGTATTATATACTGTAATACACTATAATATGCTTTAATACACTGTAATAAGCTTTAATACTCTGTAATGCACTGTAATAGCTTGCAATTTGTTGTAATTAACTAAAAAATACTGCAATACACTGTAATATACTGTCATACGCTGAAATATTATGTAATGCACTGTCATAGACCATAATGTGCAATACGCTGTAACACTCTACAATGCAGTACTTACAATACAGTACATACGTGCGTAATATACTCTAATACGCTGTAATACACCATACTATAATGTAATATTGTAATGGCTAATAGAAGTATAGTCATGGCGTTTGCTCTACAACCCCGTTTGTAATGCAGAGAGGCAATGTGGCCAGTATACGAGCCTCCAATCAATTGCCGAGAACGCACGTGACAAACATTTACCCGGAGACCTTACAGGAACACGAGTAGTAGAGCCGAGTAGTAGAGCGACTAGGCTAGCTGTGGATAGATGATATATATCTTGCTGTATTGACATCAAATATTATGTATCTTGCCATAACTAAATGTAAGTCTTTTTATATTTTATATGTTGTTGTAAATATACATTCTTATTCATACGGTACATCAAGCTTCGTCTCTTCTCGATAGCATAATTACAAATGCAGTAGTTGAAGGCACATGAAACCCATCACAGTAACAAAATCGCAAGGATTATAACAATATGAAGCCATATATAAAACTAGTAAATAATATGAAGTTTTGTTATGTATTAGGTATCTAAAAAGTTAATTTGATAAAATTTAATAGGTGGACTATAATTAAAAGATCTTGATTGTTCAGGGGTGAAGAATGATTAATTAACGTTACCTCTCTCACTGTATTTATAGCATTTGCTCAAAATAATTTTTCGTTAACAACGCAAGATGTTTGGATTATTTAGTTGACAGACAAAAATTTATTTTAAACGGTGATTGGCTCACTCAACAGTCCATATATTTAGACAGATTTTACTGTATACTACCACATTATTATAGGGTAGAGCAAAACCTAACTACTTATATAATTATGCAGTTAATAAAATATAACTGGTGCGGTTTCAACTTCGGAAGCTTTTGCTATGACATCTGCAATTATTTTTTCCATAATGGAAACAGTTGGCAGCCTGAAGACTTGCAATGTACATAGATTTCTAGCATTTTTTTGTGTGCACAACTTTTGTTAAAGTATCAATAGATTAACAATCCAGATATTATAAAACTTAATACACACTGCTATAAAAGAAATCTGTAGTGATATGTGAATGCGCATCACCTGCGTTGAAAAAATGGTGCAGACAACTGCAACAGAAGGCTTTTGACTGTTTATTGCTATCAATGTTATGATACGAGTCAGTGAAGTTGAAGTGGTGAAGAAAGATAGTTAGCTGTGTTTATTTCTCTTATAGCTATGAAGATTCACATAACTTACACTGTACTGCCTAAATAATTGCATGTGAGCATTAGGTATGTTACTTTTTGTTTCTATATTGATGTAAAATTTTTTAAAGCATATTAACTGTTATTATATATGTAAATAAAACCAGTTTGTATACTTTTAGATTATAGATTCATAAATGGAAATATGTGTTGTGGACAATAAGCAAAACCATTTTTCAGTTACATATATTTACCACAATTATTTTTCCAACAGGCATAGACTCTAGTTGCTAAGAAATTAGGGCGCCATATTGTATTTCAACTGAAATACTGGACAATAGAAGTCATGACGGAGAGTCTTTTTATTTACTTTATCTAAAGTCTAGGCACTCACTATTAATTTAATTTGTACCTTCAGATTGTATAACCTGTAACAGCTAGTACACAGTTATTAGCAGCTTAAGGAATGTTTAGTAACTAGACAGCAGTGTCAGAGTAACCTGGCTCCTACCTACTGGTCAATACCTTGTCTGTGGGAAGCTGATTAGATAAATTTCTCTTGTTATATTTAAAGTGCAAAAGAATTTCAAAATATTATTATGTTCATTAAGAAATAGCATTTTACTGCAGGTAAAACAACACATGTTCAAGTGAGGCACTTGTGCGCATCAAAACTAATAAATACCTACGATTACATAATCATGCTACCTACTATGTTGTGCTATATTTAGTACCCAGTTCAAAAGTTAGCCTACATCTTATTATATACAGTTGACTGAGCTATCATGCATAATCTAAATAAGCCTTGTTAGAACTGCCAATGCTAAATATAACTATCATACAATGTGTACAATCACTACACTTTGTACTAACGTATTGTGCACTTATTTATTCTAGTACAATCAAAACACTATAAGGTGTCAACATTTAAATTTTATTTTAAATACTAAAAAATATACAATATAATATACACAATATCTAATATAGTATATATACAATATTCAATATAGTATATACAATATCCAATATAGTATATATACAATATCTAATATAGTATATATACAATATCCAATATAGTACATATGCAATATCTAATATAGTATATACACTATCCAATATAGTATATATACACTATCCAATATAGTATATATACAATATCCAATATAGTACATATACAATATCTAATATAGTATATATACTATATACAATATAGTATATATACAATATCTAATACATAATTAAAGCTTGCTAAGTTGTTGATGGCTGTTCAAAACTTCTATCTTCTTTCTAAAACACAATAAAATATGACATTTGATTGGTTTACTTTTACCACATAAAAAGTAGACTTTACCTTTTGCTTTATTATAATTTATAAAAGATGAACAAATAACATAAATAGAAAATATATCTATTTATCTATATTGAATATATCTTATACAACTTATGCAAGTTTATAGTCACTATCCCTGTGAGAAACCCCCGATGGAAATAGTTTTTATTAAAGAGGGCTAAGGACTTATTTAAATGAGATACAGGAGCAATTATGACTGGATGCTCTTCTTAACATTACCAATGGCCTTTGTCAGGGTTCGAACCCATGACCTCGTGTTTACTAGGCAAACGCTCTACCCCCTAGACAGCTCCCTCATTGAATATATCTTATGCAGTTATAAAACTAAATTCGGGTTCAACTCAACTCCATTTCATAGCATTTACTAAATAACAATGAATAACATCAACAGCTGTGCTGTGCTCTTACCATCAGCTGCTGGTAGAAAACTGTGTGCTTCACATTTCTCACTGGTTCCCACGTTGGAATTCTGAAAACACAACCATATCCTTACAACCGAAGCACCTGCAGCACACACAGTGGACAGAAAATAACTGTAGAGTTGTCTACACAACTTACTTGTAACCTTTCCATTTCACAAGTGCCATAGCTCCTCTGACTCTATTAATCTTTTCTATAGCCCACAGCTTTCTTTTGTTACCTGAAGTCAAAGCAACATAATATAAGGTGGCAACTATGACAATGGCTTAATCATATCCGTAAAAGTTGTAGAAATATCCTGACTTGTTTTTACAATCAAACAGTAGTACAATGCTTAGCTGCCACTCACAACACTGTTGAACTGTTTCAGTTATTATTCTCAACTTTTCTAAAATTACCAGAAAATATCAAAGAAAACTCTTTCCCAAGAATTCTATTTATTTAAATCTTACCTTTTGTTGCTAATAGATTATTTCTTGAAACTGGGAGCTGTGATGTGGCTGAAGTATAAGAAGCAGTGGTTGAAGTGTTAGTCAGTGTTGTGGTAATAGCAGCGTAGATGTGAGTGGAGCGTGTAGCGTGAACAACATGTCTGTTAGTTGAAGTTGTGGTTGAGGCTGTAGAAGGTCTCGGTGTAACTGAACACTTCTCTGTGGGTGGTCTAATCAAAGGAGCTGAACATGTATTTATAAAAGTTGTCCTTTCTATAGAAGGAGTAGTAGTAGCTGTCATAGTAGTGACAGTAGGAGTAGTAGTAATAGTAAGAGTAGCAGTAATAGTAGGAGTAGTGGTGACAGTAGGAGTAGAAGTAGAAGTAGGAGTGATAGTAGGAGTAGCAGTACTCTTAGTAGATGTCTCAGTATTAGTAGCCGCTGCAGTTCGAGTTACGGCACTTTTTTTCTTATAATTTTTCATAGAAGTCTTTTCATTCAAATTGTAAATTTGATTCACTAAAATAAATAAAAAAAGGCAGCCAATTAACATCAATACAAAACCATTAGAAAGCTATCATATGTTAGCTGCATGCTCTTTGGTAGAGCATCTGTTCATGTATGAGTGACCTGCCCTACAGCCCAGTATGTCTTCAGTGAAAGTAGACTTTGTGGTGGAAGATTGGTACTAGATTTAGTATTACCAAGTAACAAACTAGTGAAAAGCAGCTTATAGCACTTAAATATACTAACAGGTGCTCCAAATATTACTTTTACAGAAATCAGAATGATTTAAACTTTTCTCAGAGATTGAATACACTAATAACATCACAGTTTGCTTTGCTGCTGAAAATAAATGTCTTAGGAATTGTCTAAACTATAATCTGTGGCAGTAAAGAGGACATAACTCTGATATTACAGAAACCTGTTTACTACTTTTATTCAACAATCACGAAGCTGTGGTTATGGACTGATGTTGATGATATTGTGTGTTGATGTAGAATCTTACTTGAACCTAATAGCAGGTCTTTCATTGCTTCAACAGACTCCTTTGTATGTTCACTGGACACTCCACTGCTGATTACTGTCAGTTGATCTTGTGAATTCGGCTTCAGCATAAAAGTTATCACTCCAAAACCAGCTCCATGAGCAAATGCTGACTGAAATATAATGACATCCCTGAATATATCTATTGCAATGATACTCTAATTTTATAAATTATCAGTTTATAGTGTTAGAATAGCTCTGGCAGCAATAAATTGGCGAGAGAAAGAGAAATTAACAAGTTATTAAACCAATTGTTGTCTAGTACAATTAGATTGTATTAATGAAATTGCAAAATAACTACAGTTTTTTCATTTGCTGATTGGCAAAACAATTATTAGCCATCATGAACTGAAAAGTTTGACCAAGTTCAAAATCTAGTTATTAAGATGGCAGAACTATTATTTGCTTGGCTGTATAGGATTTGAATATCAGAGGTGGTTATACACTATACTGTATTGGAGGTAGAAGACCAAGACATAGAGTTGCGATATGCCTTAGTTGGGAGTAGCGAGGTAGAGTAATAGCGGCCGAGAGAGCATCTGAGAAGTCATTAAAATGAAATAAGTAACACCTAAAGAGACATACAACATAGTGACGGTATAAGCGCCTTGATAAGGATATGAAGAGAAAGAAAACCAACTATAAGGAATCACTACACGCATCCCGGCCTCAGAACAGCTGATATTAGCAGGTGATTTGAATGAACATGCCGGAACAGATAGACTGGAGGGCTTTGAGAGATGGCATGGAAAAAAGTTAGCGGGCAGGAGGAATGACGATAGAGAGAAGATACTAAATTATGTAAGAAGTAGAGATTTGGCGCTTGCTAATACTTTCTTTGCCAAGGTGAAGAGAAGATCTATACATACAAGAGCGGCTTAAACCAGAGAGTGATTGATTACATGTTGGTAAAGTGAGAGATTGTAAAGTTATCTCAGATGAGCCTATGACACTACAACACAAGCTTTTGATAACGGATTGCAAGATCACAGAAAGGAAAGATAGTGAGCAAGACTAATGAAAATCAACTGGTAAAAAATCAAAGGGAAGGAGGGAGATGGGCTGGCTTACAAAGTTACAGAGAAGTGAAGTGAGAAATTTGACGTATAGAATGGAGCATACCTGAGAATAATTGAAGCAGCGAAGGAGTCACTTGGGGTCAGTAGAGAGAGAAAAGTACAAAGAGAAAAAATTCTGGTGGTGGAACGAGGAAGTCTAAGATGGGAGAAGATCAGTTGGCATTGAAAAGACTGAATAAAGTGAGCAAAGAGAAGTGTACAATAGCAAAGGAGACAGGTTATGAAGACTTGTATAAAGATTTAGAAGAAAATGTCCAGATGGAAAGATACAGGTTAGCAAGGGCAAGGCAGAGGAGATTACAGGACAGACAGGATAGTGTTCAACAAATATGAGCAATTAAGACAAGATCATAAGTGAACATAAGGGCATCAAAGACAGATGGAAGGAATATTTTAAAAGACTAAAGAATACCGAAAAATAAAAGCAGAAAGAGATGAGAATAAGTGAGGATAAGATTTAAATACCTCACTTGCCAACAAACTTATGATCTGAACGAGCTTACCATGTTACACATCCTCTGTTTCGTGTAGCCATTACCTCTCTTATGTTGCTCTCCACATTCAAACTGTCTCTTTAATGTTTTCAGTTTGCTGTTTATTGTCAATGACTTCATAGACTGACCTGTGCACACGTAAATGTTGCTTAGGAGTTGAAAAATCTAACTGCATAGACTTTTTATAGTAAAAAATATCATTTCATCAAATATAATGGAATATTACAGATACTTCAAAAAACAACATCAAACCAAACACTAGAATAGCACCAGCAAACACAAACAGCCATATTCACAGGAACAGTTATACCCCAAGAGACTTGGAATCAGCAATATAAATGTTAGTCCTACTGACTCACCACAGCCAGGACAATTGGCAGCATTTATCGCCATAACATGCTGACAGTGTGGACATCTTCTTTTCATCACTAAAACATCAACAACAATGCAGTAGTAAACAGCATAGCCTACAGGAAGTAACTACAGCTCTGCAACCATTTCCTATTTAGTTATTGTAACATCCTGCATTCAGTTTTAGGTACTACTTCAGTACTGCTAACAATTGTGAGGGTATTAGAAAATAACTTCAAATAATTATTATACAACTATAAACTGCTTTAGTTTTCTGTATTTTATAGAGTTATCTGTTACTTTAGTTAAGATTTTACAGAAGCTATGGTAAAAATATAGTAAGAGTTGTGAGTTGACAAATATTGTGATACATTCTAAACTGCCTGGGCACTTACCACAGTTGCTACATTTTTTAGAAGGCCGGACAGTTTGCCGCTGCGTAAAAATCTCCTTACAAAGAGTGCAGCAAGCAACTTTGCTAGCTGAAGCAGCAGTATTGGTCATTTCAAACTCTAGAAACCAGATAAATAAAAATATGATGACATACTAGAGTGAGGACAATACAAAGCAGTGCTGAAGTGAATTTGAAGTGTCCGAATTCTATAATATAAAAGGAAGAGTTTGCCAGCATAGATTCAGTCTACTGCTGGAGCTCGGAGGGAACACTATCTTCATACAGATTTTTATACTTTTTCGTTGGAAGCATACCAATAAAGACATTTTACACATTGAATTGCCTTCTCTTTTTTGCTATACAGAGAGTTGTGTTTTCTCGTCAAAATTCTTACAGAACCCACAATTTATTCCAATATGCTGTTGCAAAACTAACTAGAAGTGTTTTATTCTTTAGATGTCTATTTATCTAGCAATTATTAGTGGATTAGTTTTCATCTTCAAATTGTTTTAATCAAGCACTACAGTTTGTCAAACAGGAAGTGACTATATTTTTCAAAAACAGAATATCAATTGATCAGCCATAACATCAAGAAAAGGTAACTCCAAATTTACATAAACTGTGTAAATATTACAACAGCATTAAAGATAGGCAGTTACTCTTGATTTAAAAAACAGTTAAATATTGATTAGTGGTCATTGATTTAAATTATAAGGGTAGAAGTAATGGCTAAGCTTAACTCTAACTTACTACTATATACAATGACTGGGTCGTTAGTTTTGCTATTAAACTTAATTTTACTACAACCATTAGCATCTATATTATTATCATAATCAATATCACAATCAAAGAGTAACTAAGCTCAACTTTATCTTCACTGACAACTACTACAAGTTTTCTAGAACTAGAAGCACTAACACTAACAGTATTTGAAGATTTTATATCACAAGTTACATTAACAATGAATAACCCTACATGACCCTTGCATTGCTCATTACAGTTAGCGCGTTATACTAGTACAAGTATTATTCTATTAGCAGTAGATACTGCTAGTACTTATACTACTATTAGGCTTGGCATTGTCACTAGTCGACATAGTACTAAGTCCAACAGCAGACGCATTCCTTAAAGTTATTAAAATATTAAATTAATTACTTAAAGTTAAAAATCAAACACAATCTTTAAATTTAATGGTAAAACCGAATACCAAGCACTGATGCAGATAACTAATTAACTTGGTTTGATTTAACACACACTATTATTTATTGACAATGTGAATGTCTGAATGAGTATGACTAACGTCTAATGTCAAATTGAACGTAACATTTATGTTCAGCCAATGCTTAAAACTTAAAAGTTAAATAACCTACATTACATTTACTGATTAAAATAATTGATGACTGCGAATATCTACTTCTGGTAATACAGTAGTACTAGTACTAGTAGTAGCTCTATCTGCAACGTTTAGCTTTAACATCAACATCTAATCACTAATGTAATGATCTATTATTATTACAAATAGAAATAGTAATTTACTATAACTATAAGTATAACTTATAACTCATATAAATGAGTATCAGTATACAATCTCACACCCTAAAATTGAGACCGTTAGTCATGGTGATAACTTATAAGTTGTGACTTAACTTATTGAGTTGTAGTTAGTAACACTAACTAACTCTAACTTCAAGTCACATGTTCATGTTGACCTACGGCTACGCCTACGCTACAGGCTGAGGCTACAGCACCATCAGTATGAGTATGATACTGAGTATCACCATGACCGCACAATCTATTACATTTACTATTACTATTAGTATTATTATTATTATTATTATGATCATTATGATTATGTTTTGAATTGAACAAATAAATTTATCATCTAATCACTAGTCGTTGCGCTACATATGCAAACGTCTGTGGGGTCAACATTAAAATTAAAAACAAATGCACGAGGAGGAGGAATTTTATTTAACAAGAATATTTACTGGGATCGCTCTCTAACTATTTTTTTAACCCAATCGCATAATATTGATATTATTATTGCGAACGTAATAATACGACGTAGGGAACTACTAGAGTGGGGATTCCCCAAACGGTCCCACTCTACTCTCTAACCTACGGCTACTGGATCTCATCAATGAACCGCTCACTAAATAATTAAGACAGAATAAAGACGTAATAGTCAATATTATTTGCTATATATACATATAGCTACTCGTACAGGCGGAATAAGTAAATTAATAACCATTGTAAAGCATTGAAAAAAGTTAAGCAACTATTGTTGTGTATTGTTATAATTTGCTCTTGTAGGGGTTATCAGTGTATATTCAATTTAGCACATTGTTGGTAATCCAAATCAACTCCACAATGTAGTTACGTGACAATGGATAATTATATTTATAGAAAAGATATAACAATAAAACTTTACATTTACTCTGACAATTTCACAACAACCTAGTCAAGTGTTTACATTTCTCCTGCCTACTGTCAGATCAGGAATATACTATACATTTTTGCAGAGTAGATACTGCACAGCAACTTGATGTATTTACAAAATGATATGCTAATAGTGACTGTGATTGGAGCGGATGATTTGAATATATACATATGTATATTGTATAGCTTAAAAGCTTGCGGTAAAGTGATGAAGAAGAAATTCAGACTTCAACGTGATATTGCAAAATAGTTTCCTGTGTCAAGCTTTATTATGACCTTGCAAAATGGCTTTACCAAGATAAATATGGCTTTACCAAGATAAATAATGGCTTTACCAAGATAAATAATGGCTTTACCAAGATAAATAATGGCTTTACCAAGATAAATAAAACTAGTTTTATGCTTATTTTATTGATGAGAATAGAAGTACCAAAACAGTTGCGTCCTCATGGTGACCAGCATCAAGACTGAAATTATTTGCTAATGTAAACAGCAGAAAATGTCTAATAGCCTCATTACCATGAAACCTGCAAGGACCGTGGGAATATTTTGCATTGAGGTTAGAAGTAGAATGTCTAATAATTATGTCATAAGTGATAAAGCTAAAGTATTTATATATATATATATATATATATATATATATATATATATATATATATATATATATATATATATTATTGTTCTTAGAAAAATTCTTAAAAGCTATATTCTTGATAGGAGGCATGATTGTACATATACTGACTGTTCTTTTATGTTTAATTCTTACTCCTGTACTTCACAAGCTATGTCTCTGAGATGTTCTGTCAGCTCACTAAAATATGACTTTGGCGATGCTGAGGTTTGCTTAAGACTCCTAGTAAGGTGGCCGCTGCAGTAGGCTGATGCAATTGCAAATTATTATGTCTGTTCCACCACGGTATGTAGACTACAGTTTATCTACAACATTCAAGGAAGAATATAAAGTACATTTCAAAAAGTAATAGGCCCAATGAGTGAAGTTAAAGTTTAAATGTGCAAGTTTTGAGTGAGTTAGATATTTTGGTCTTACACAGAAGTTGCTCTAAACAAAGAATGCATTAATATATTATACATATATATATGACACATAAATTTATAGCTTTTTGGCAATGCAAATAATACTATTTAGTAGTGTGGCTTTTAAATAAGTAATTGCGATGTTGAGACATTACTACATGCCATGATCACGTGTTGAAATTTGTAATTATTGACTTTTGAAATAAAACACTAATTGATGAACAAATGGAAATGAATAAAAACCTGGAATATATAACAGATGCTGTTCAGAGATAGAGATATACATACGTATATGTGTGAATATTTATTTACACCAACATATGGATGATATAAAATAATTTAAATGCTTAATAAATTATTTAACATTAATATAGCCCATTGCAAAAATCAACACGTGAGCATCGGCTGATACATGTTATCATATCATAGTCTAAAAAGATTTATTCTTTAGATTAAGGGTTGCTGTACAATTAATGATGATATAGCCCACAATATACAAAGATGAGCCAACAACAACAACAGATCCTTCTTACGTTAATCTCCATCTTGGCTGTAAAGCTGACAACATACTTAACCAAATTCTACGTCAGTCTGTCGCCAGTTTTCATTGGTCAGTTACTGCCAGCATCTTTAAATTCTGAACCATTGCCAAGAGAATCCAGTATAAAAGGAGACGCCGAGTCTCTAGAAAATAACGACGACGAGAAAATGAAGATATAAAGAAGACAAAGGCAACTGAAGACAATTGGAGCATAGAAGATATAGCAGCAATAGCAGCAGTAACAATAATATTAGTATTAGAAGAAATATCAAGAAACTTGACTAGTTGATTTACGTATCAGTGACATAGACTGATTGCAGTAAGTAATTTTACAATTTTATGTTAAGGATACATATATATATATATGTGTGTGTTAATCTCCTTTTGTCCTATTTGAACTAACGAATTTATTGATGTTATTTTAAAAGCAGCACAAATTTATTTAAAGAAAATTGTTTGAATTGATTTATTGATTTTTAAAAGCAGCACAAATTTATTTTGAAGAAAATTGTTTGAATTGATTTATTGATTTTGAAGCAGCACAAATTTATTTGAGGAAAATTGTTGAGTTATTGGAAAATTTATTTCAAAGCTATACAAATTTATATTGAGAAAAATACTTGAATTTTACAGTTGCACGAATTTATATTGAGATTAAATATTTGAATTGAGAAAATTTATTTCAAAGCTGCACAAATTTATATTTGAGAAATATTTGAATTGAGAAAATTTATTTCAAAACTGCACAAATTTATATTGAAGAAATATTTGAATTTTAAAGCTGCACAAATTTATATTGAAGAAATATTTGAATTTTAAAAGCTGCACAAATTTATATTTGAGAAATATTTGAATTGAGAAAATTCATTTCAAAGCTATACAAATTTATATTGAAGAAATATTTGGATTGTAAAGCTGCACAAATTTATATTTGAGAAATATTTGAATTGAGAGATTTATTTCAAGGCTGCACAAATTTATATTGAGAAAATTTATTTTAAGGCTGCACAAATTTATATTTGAGAAATATTTGAATTGAGAGAATTTATTTCAAGGCTGCACAAACTTATATTGAGAAAATTTATTCCAAGGCTGCACAAATTTATATTGGAAAATTTATTTTAAGGCTGCACAAGTTTATGTTAAAGGAAATATTTTAATATTGATGTTCTAACTGCAATTCCTTTGTGTATTTAGTTTGAATAACTTGTCTATTTCGATTGTCAGACTTATCAATTTATGTTTGCTAGTATAATGTAAACACAGCAAGATTTCAAAGGATCGCTAGGATAATCTTTGTTTTGGTTTGGTTCATTTTTGTAATATTTTGCTATTGTAATTTTGCTTGCTTTGATATTATTATCAAATAGATATACATATTATACAAAATATATACATTATAATTTCAATTCTTCTGGGGGAGCAAATCCCAAATTTGTCTCACAGAATATTAACCCGAGTGCTAACCGTTACACAATACACTAGAACCACGCATATACATTACTACATGATTTCCAAACCAATAATATTTGTCGAGCAAAGATAACTCTTAGCTTTGATTAATCAATTGCAAATTATAAAAAAATTTTGAAACTAAAAGCCAATAAGTAACTTTGCTTCATTCTAACTGACCAATCTGACTAAACCAGAAGTTCAAATTAATTTGATTCAAATTAATTCAGTTATTTAATTCAGTTAATCAATTCAGTAATAAATTACAATATACAATAATTTATTTTATTTTATAAATTTTTATTTAAATTTTTGTTCGACACTACTAACAACTGCGCGGGAAACCACTGTCCTCGATAATATAGTCCAAGTGTATTTTTATTGGAGGGTTCGTCACAATCAGGCCATTTCCTCGTGTACGCAATGATCTAACAGTCTACTTAGAAGGGGAATAACAACGCTCCCCTTTTCTATTATAAGAGTAATTCAGTGAGCCACCACACCGCCCCCACCAGCAGAAAGCCTATTTTCTGGTAATAACATTCATATAATAATATAATAGAAAAAGAAGAAACACATATTACATTACCCATATAAGAACAGCAATAACAAGAAATAATCAAAAAAATACAAGGTCAGATGTAGAGAGAAAAGTACTATCGGATGCGTCAGCAACTTATATAAGAAGATGGGACAACGTCATCTAAATGACCACAACGTTGTCCACAGAGAATTTCCAGGAAGGACATGACTCATAGATAATTCCTCACCTCTGTAAAGATTATTGTTATTGTGTTTGGGACCGATGCTTAGCTTGACGGGCACGGAACCTTCTCTTCACCGATAGTTTGTTCGTACGGCACCCCGCTGCACTTACATATTTGCCGCTTTGAATGCAGTCACATATGAAGTCTTTTAAGTAGGCTGGGGGTTGTCTAGTACGCTGTCCTTGTTCTAGAGAGGATGGTGCACTCACCGGTGGACTATCAAGCTCCACTGGCGGGGCTTCCGGCCTGTTAGTGACTGGCTCTTCTCTGATTTCTCCAGATGGAGCCCCTCCCTCCGTGGGGGTTTGCCCTTCCGGGCTCGGGTTCCGGAAGTGATGGTGCCAGGCCTGGCGCTAGAGGCAGCGGACGCACTTCTCCCGGCAAAAGTGGTTGCTCGTCTTTTGCCAGGTCTTCCTCCCGCGGCATGACCTCCTCATACTCGGGTCCACGCCGCTGCCGCCCACGCGTTGTTGTCTGCCCCTGGGGCTCCAACAACAGGGAGGCGGGCCTTTTTCCACCGCGTCGGGGCTAACCCAATACGACTTAAAGCGAGCCTCATTTTGGATAGACACCTGTCCTGAGCGCTCAATCTTGTAGGTATGGTTGGGCATCGCCTCGACTACTACGTACGGCCCCACGAACTTAGGCTCTAACTTAGCCGCCTGTCCGCGACGCCTACGGTGATTGACCATCCACACCCAGTCTCCAGCTTGATAGAAGGGTGACTCATCGGAATCTTCACGCCGCACCTGTCACTTCTTCTCTCGCAGCATTTTGTGCGTGGCCTTCATCCGCTCTACCAGTTCACTGGCGTACTCGTGGACCGAGCTGTCTTGCTCAGGAACATGGTAGGTAAGGTATTCGGGGACCCGAGCCTCTCGACCGAGCAATAAAAGATTGGGGTCTCACCAGTGCTGGTGCGTGGTGTGCTGCGGTAAGCGCGCATGACCTGCGGCAGTACTGTATCCATTCCTCCTGACTACGCCCTAGGAGCAGACTCCGGAGCGCATCACCTAGAATCCGGTTGTTGCGCTCCACCACCCCGTTACCTTGTGAATGGTAGGGGGTGGTCGTGCTCTGATTTACTCCCGAGAGACGGCAGAGGTTGCTCATCAGTTGAGACTAGAATTAAGTGCCTTGGTCTGAATGTATCTGTTCCCGAAGGCCGAAATAACAGAATACATGTTGATCCAACATCCTGGCCACTGTCGGAGCCGACGTGTCTGGGATAGCTAGAGCGTCAGCCCACCTCGTGAAGTGGTCGGTTAATACCAGGATCCAGCTGTTGCCTCTGGGAGTTGGGGGCATGGGTCAGACCAGGTCGACAGCTACCACTTGCTATGGTCGTCTAGCATATAACCTCTGTCATCAACTCCTATGAGATATTTACACTTATCTGCTGCTTTTGACATTAACCAAGCACTTCCCATAGAACCAGCTGTGATTCCAGCAACTCCTGCTATTCCAGCTGCTGACTTTGCTGTAGTATTAAATTGTTAGATAGCTCCTGTTGCTGTACTGATTCCAGAGGCACCTAATTTAAAAAAGCACAAAATGATATATCAAACTTTAATCACTTTGTCGAAGTGATTTGAAAAATAAATATGAAACAATACATAGCTATAGGAATGCCAAACTACATTATTTTGATTGACATATAAGAAATAATGTAATGGATTTCAGTGGTGCAATTTATTGTTAGTTATTAATCGAAAGGGCCAACTCTATATTGTATACTATTGTGGAGATCGACTACATCGACCTCCTGCGACTTGTAGCTATGGCCAGCAGTGGCACCACTAGTAACCACCAATCAGGACTGACATTCTAATTGATAGCAGGTGGAGCTAGCTACTCGTGGTGGAAGCGCGCTGAGTAGCTAGCCAGACAGAGCAGCTTGGGACTTCATTTAGAGTAGTTGTGTATAAAGCTCACTAATTATGTAATCGTTTATATTCATGTTAGCAGTAAATAAAACTTCTTGTATCTTGTGAATAATAAACTATCTTAGCGTAAACAACCTGGTGTAGTGGCTTTGTTTAAGTTGACCCACATATAATATAGTGAATTGCGAAATTCACTACAATAACTGCATGATTTGTAAATATTAATGCAATTGGTCTTATGCTGATGGAAAAGCAGTAATTAGGGAATACGCAGCATATGAATAAGACTGACCTTCAACTGAATATCAGCTACTAGAATCTCATATATATTGAATATTAAAGCTAGTATATAGCAAATAGTATAGCTGCAATTACAAAGTGTTTTGGTTAAAGCTTTTGATGGAAGGTTTTTGCAATAGCTTGTTGACTGTTGGCTGTCAATGTTATGGGGTGAGTCAGCGCAGCTACAGTAAAGTAGTAAAGGAGGAAAGTTAGCTGTATTCAATTTTACTATAGTTTTTCTTTTATTTGAAGATGCACATAACTTACATTTTGTTGACATAATAGTTCAAAGCATTATATGTGGCATCACAGTATATGTAGCAGGGCACGACAGCAAAATAGACCGCTGCCAAATAACCTATACAATATGTTATGTGATTTGAATTTAAGGACTAGAAGAAACACATCTATATTTGAGTAAAGGCATGCTAGCTAAGCTGGTGTATCTTTGTTAGAATATATTCCAACTTATGTATTATATGCCTGTGATTCGCTTGCATCTTTTTGCACTTTGTTAGTCAGTCAACAAATATCTAGAAATTAAAATACTTAAGATTGTCAACAGTTTACAGCGCTCTCCCCTCCCTCCCTTCTCAAATGGTTATACTCATAGACATAGTGGCTGTGCTAGATATACTAATGCACTCTATACCATGTAATTCTGACTAAGTGATGTTTCTTGAGGTATGAATTTCGATAGGGTTATCTGCAGTGTTTTGCGTTATCTTATAGATTATCATTTCATTTTATATGATCTCACTAACTTGATTACATGTGCATGAGCACTCTTCAACATGCCTTTAAACTTGGTAGGTGTTTTTTGTACAAGTACATCCCAATGAAAAGAAGAGACTGTAATAAACATTTATATAGTTGCTGCACTATATGATATGGGTGAGAAATTGCTTATAGTATGCCAGTTCCATTACTTTATTCTGCTCTAATAATATAACAACTTGGTTTTATTGCAGAAAAATTACCAAAACGTATCAACTAAGTTTTTGTTGTATTGGGTATAGTTTGATCTTTATTAACTCATAAAGCTCAAACTATACTCAATGCAACAAAACATATTTAATATGTTTTGGTATATTTTTTAAAATGAAATTATGTTTTAATAAATTTAAATAGGAAATAAGCTCAATAATAACTAGGTAAATTTTCAAAAAAAACTTAAACTGAAAATATTTACCTATTCTATGTTTATATAAGGAAAATTCAGACTTTTATTAAAATTTAATAAAGGCATTGTCATTTTAATTAGCATACAGAATAATGAAATTTTTGCTAAATAAATCTGATGAGAAAATTATATAATTAATTAAATTAGCAGCTTCTGCTTATTTGTAGCAATTTTCTAAGGAAACATAGATCATCAAACACGGTGCTTCGTTCTCAATTACCAGAGCTATGGCTGCAAAGTCTTGTTTCAAAGATTTTGCTGATGTTGTGTATGAGCAAGAAGGTGTAAAAGTTTGTGTGTTTTGCTGCGACAAGTCTGAATATACACTGCATGACTTACCTTGTGGACACCAGGCTTGTTCTCCCTGCATTCGTAAGTGTAAAATAAGTTTTGCAAATCGGAGTTAAACAATGTACTTTACTATAAGTATACATCAAAGTTTTGACTACTATGACCTATATAAAAGGAAAATCACAGTCTTGACAACAAAATATGTTTTACATTTTTTTAAACCATTGGTTTGAAAAGATGTTTTTTTTTAAGAATTTATTCTATGCTTAGTACTCAGACAATGCCATTTATATAAACACTATATACAAGAGCATTACTGCATTTTCTATTCATCAGAATCATCTTTTGTTTTTATATGACAGGACAATATTATTATGGCAGTCTTTTCTTTAATCTTCCATTCCAGTATGCTTCTTTCGGAGTTTTCTTACCTCCTTGTCCTTAGTATCTTGGCGCGATGCCTTGAGCAATTGTCTTGTCAATGGCTTTTGTAAAGTCATGTAATGTTATCCATTTCAATTTATGTATTTTTGACATGACCTGACTGCCCTGTTTCACACTAGCAATTATTGTAGAAAATGATTCACTTAAATGGTTGCCCTTAAAACCTGCATTTTATGCGTTCTTTTTATAGGAATTGCATATTGTGATAGATTTTAGTAGTGCAATTCTTATTATATTAATCGAAAAGGTTTACTCTATATTGTTTATGTATCTTGTGAGTTCGACACTGTCGGAGTGTAACTATGGATAGTAGTGGCACCATTAGTAGCCACCAATCAGGACAGTCACACTAATTGATAGCAGGTGGAGCTAGCTACTCGTAGTTGCAGTGCGCTGAGTAGCTAGCCGGCAGAGCAGCTTGGGACTTCATTTAGAACAGTTGTGTATTAAAGCTCACTAATTATGTAATCGTTTTCTATTCATGCTAGCAGTAAATAACCTTCTTGTATTTGTGTAAATAATAAAGTATCTTATCGTAAACAACCTGTCGCAGTGGCTTTGATTAAGTAGACCCACAAATAATAATAGTGAACTGGCAAAATTCACTACAATATTGCTTATACGAAGTTATCACTGATGTAGGCGACCAAGAAATTTAAGAATGCGTTGTGTTGTTACATAACCTGATCAAAAGCATTCTTAATGCCAATGAATTCATGGTAATAGCTATAATAGCTGACGGTATTTCTTCATCAATCAATTGAAACATCATTGAAATCTGAAAAAATAATTTCAGTATGAGGTTTTAACTTTTTCAGCAATATTCTGAGCATAATTTTGCTATAGTAATGACTTCTTAAACTAATTGTGTGATATTTTTGACACATTTGCAAGTTTTCCTATTATAGTATGATAAGGAGCAATTTTTTCACTGCATGTGTAATTGGCTATTTCTGCTGTGCCATAATTTGTTAGCAATCATGTTGTCTAAATTCTAGCGAATTACTCACCTTTCACAACTGTTTTGACTGCAGACTCTAAAACTGCTTTGAATATTGGTTATGATATTATTGGTTTGTTGGTTGTGGTTAGTTAAGCACAGAAAGATTTCTTTGTGTATATGGTGGTATAATTATAGTACATTTCAGAGCAGTGCTCTGCATGTCCAAATTGTTTTAAGATTTTGATGAGGCTTTTACTTGCATGTAGCTTATTTTGAACTTTGTTTATTATTATGGTGTTTTATTTGTATAAATTTTCATTAGCTGGTAAACTTTTTTGGGTTGATACTTGATGATGAAAATGTTTTACATTGACCTTCTATCTCCAATTTTTTTCAATGTCATCTTACCAAGTAGGTCAAGGGTAGCATCCATGCTTGTGTTTAGGCCTACATTTTATTACTATGAAATACCACTAACCATTAGCCATTCATCTATACTTTAATATGCATTTGCAGGTAACGAGCGCACAAGAGCAAGACGGCAAGGGGTTGCTCTCGCTTGCTGTGGAGTTTCTTTTGAAAGTAGAGTTTCAAATTTTATTCAATTTAAAAAACAAAGTCATGCAGAAGAAAGTGACTCAACAGAGACAGAAGGTATTTTATAGGGACAGGCACATATACGTTTAACGCACCTGTACATGAATCTATATATTGTAAATGCATTCAGCTAAAGTAAAGCAGCTTCAATAAATAACCAATGTGTTATACGTTGAGTACATAAGCTGTTTATGCTTAAAAGACAGCTGAGACTGTGTCACCTTGGCTCGGTGTTACAATATTCTCTTTGGAAAAAAGTATTTTGAGCTGATAAGCTTTCAACAGTTCAGTAGTGCTCATGTCAAATTTAAGGAGTTTTATTCAGTGTAAAATTCACTTTTTTTGCAAGATTCCTAATGCATACATAGCAGTGACTATATATTATTATAGGTACTGTAATTTGATCTAAAACTGACTACATCAGCATAAAATATTAGCATACACAGCAACCATATATACATTTTCATTTTATGTAATATTAAAGCTCATCAACTAAATAAATACATTGAGATATTACAAAATTAATGACTTTCAACTATATTTTAGCTGCTGGAAAAGGTGCAAATTTAATAGAAAAAGCAAAAACAAGAATTTTAAATACCCTTTTGGACTTGGAACATAGTAAGGAACAGGTTAGTAGTGTATTGTATTTAATGCTCATAGCCAAACTTTAATATACACACATTAGTATAAGTGCTATAAGAAAATGACCAGTTACTTTGTTGTTGTACTTAGTTTAAATATAAAATAGTAGAGCAAAATAATAACCCTAAAACTTACTGTCATTTAGTAGGTCAAGAATTTAATTTAGGCTAACATTTTAGAATGGCAAAGCAAGGTCATTCTTTGGGAGTGAATGTGCAGAAATATGATACTGAGTTTCATCATATGCAGATACTTTTGCAAGAATAGTTTTTAGAGACGGTCCTTGGAAGGCTTATAAGCGCTGCCAAACATATATATATATATATATATATATATATATATATATATATATATATATATATATATATATATATATATATATATATATATATATATATATATATATATATATATATATATATATATATATATATATATATATATATATATATATATATATATATATATATATATATATATATATATATATATATATATATATATATATATATATATATATATATATATATATATATATATATATATATATATATATATATATCCTGAAACAGCTGCTGTGCACAGATTGAGATATATATATATATATATATATATATATATATATATATATATATATATATATATATATATATATATATATATCTCAATCTGTGCACAGCAGCTGTTTCAGGATATATATATATATATATATATATCCTGAAACAGCTGCTGTGCACAGATTGAGATATATATATATATATATATATATATATATATATATATATATATATATATATAAATATATATATATATATATATATGTGTGTGCGTGTGTATAAATATATATATATGTATATATATATATACATGCATATATATATATATATATATATATATATATATATATATATATATATATATATATATATATATATATATATATATATATATATATATATATATATATATATATATATATATATATATATATATATATATATATATATATATATATATATATATATATATATATATATATATATATATATATATATACATGTATATAAGTACCTATTAGGACTGCAATCACAAATGAAAAATGAAAAATGCTTAAAATCTTTTGAAACTTTCACAACAGTTTGCTTACAATAAATTACATTTCTAAATATTTTAAAGTTATGATACCAGTTTTTTAGGAAATGTGTTTAAAGTAGAACTTTATGCAGCACACCAAAGAAGTAGCTAAAAATATTTAGATATGGAAATTTTCTGCGCTAGTCCATAAAACCTTATATAACAAAAAATGTAAACCGTGTTTATTACAGCGGCCCCAGATGATTGGTGCAAGTTAGTCAAGCTAAAAACATAATGATTGGCTTACTTATCCTATTCCTTTGTCCTGAACGTCAGTAGCGTAACATACATGCTGTATCAGGCTGAGTGCATCACCTTTGATGCACGCCAGGGTAATAGAGTATTGGGGTGAGAGTTGCCTTTCCAATGTACATGAACTAAAATTCTCTACAGTTTGTTATGTTCTATAGTTTTCTTTTAATTATTGCATAACTTTTGTTAATTGTAGATACTTTAAAGTGGAGAATATTGATTACAGAGCCTTGAAGTCCTGTTGACATGCCATACCATGCAGTTTTGTTTCTGTTACTTTCAATAACTTGGATTGTTGTGAAAAATGACAACAAAACTGCTAACCTCACATTGCATAGTTCAAAATGTCTTTCTATTAGTAAGCTTTAAAATAAAAACAGCCTACACATTATTATATGGCTCAGGAGTTGCATATGCTATACCTGCCTCCAGCAAAGTTGTAAATTGTATAAATAGGTATGGCACAAAGATAGTATGTTTAGTCACTTACTGTCCAAAATGCTGCAAATTAGTGTACACCCAATTTTGTTACATCGTATGCTATGCTGTAAGTTGTAGTGCAATTGTTTGGTGTAACTAGCTCTTTGTAAAATGCACATTTTCAAAATTTTAGAGCTCAAGCCAAATAATGTGACTAAAAGCTTGAGGTTGCAAAGTATCTACAGCGTATACACTGTAACAAGTAGCAGTTTTGCAAATCAATAATGTTTGATGATTAGGCTGACTAATAACATCTTGTTTAAAGAAAAAAACTGCACAGTCTCATAATGAAAAATAAGATATCAACATGTATGTATTCTATGAACAACAACAAAAATCTTCTTAAATTTTGATGACACAATCAACAAAAAGCTTATTTGTAAGTTTTTGGAGAGTTATTACCTCAAAATTGTTTTTAATTTATGCATAAGTTCAACACCTAGAGTTAAACATAGACTCAATGGGTATAATGTACAAGCAAATAATGACGCTGTCAATGTATTTTTGAAGGAATCTATTTTTGTAAAATTAAGACAAAAATGTAGTTTGAATTATTTTGACTATAATAATATGTTATTTTAATTTGAATGTTCAATTATAAATTAAAATATTTACATTATAGTTGATGGTATGACAAAAAACTCATGATTGATTTTCAAATCTCTGTTGAAAGATGAATTCATGCACAAAACCCGTATTGGGTACATAACACTTTAGTCAAGTGAAGTGAATGATGAGATATGTATATCGGTGTAAAAAGTTGCAACAAATTACAAGTTTGTTAATACACATCAGTGTAAGTATATATTCCAATAAACACTCCTAGCATTGCTAGAGAAAGATGACTCATATGAATATGGTGTCTTCCGGCTGCAGAGTTGAATCCACATATCTTATGAATTTCCTGTTGACGGTCTCTCTTTATATACGGCTTAAGAGGAGCACACGTTTTGTTACAGTCTTCTGGAGTCCTGAGAACCAAATTATAGCGAGGAAACATATATACCCTGTTACACTTTTTATGGTAAAGAAGAAACACCACAGAATAGAAAATAATTTGCATTTTAGGTGAACAATACCATGCTTCAGGTTTTATAATGAGCATTGTTCCTACTACGATGTTTTTTGCATACTCCAACAGGAAGCTGTTAAGAGTTGTCTACACAGTTTCACAAATGCAGTGGCTGTTTATTTTTAAAGTCTTTAACTAATACCACCTTGCATATAGTAACACTTTAATTAGTAGGTTGTTTATTAATTTAGTTGATCTGTTTGTACATGTCAATTGTTATCAACAGTTCAGATAGATAAAGACTGATACCTTAACAGTAATTAAACTCATTATACAAATTTAAGAGTCACAGTTTCTATTTCTGTTAGTTTTAAGTGAATTGCTTTACTTTCAACTTTGCAAAAAAATGTTATCACAAAGTATAATGACAAACACTGTTATATAATACACTTTGCAATAGTTTATATGGATATATGGAGTGTATGGAGTGAGTTTATTGCTTCAAGATTACTGCATGGGCATAATATATCACGTGTATATTCAATATACTCACTCAGATTAGCAAATCATTTTGATAGCAGCTATAGCAGCTAATCTACAGAATAATCATCATGCAATTAGGATACCAACAAACCCATGGTGATTACGCATGAGCTGATAAAGTCTTTCAATTATCTAAAAATTGTTTAAAGCAAACTCACAAGAATACATTTTCACTAGCAGGAGATCCAGCACACTCGCCATGTTCTATTGCAAAGCAGATACCAGTTGCAGGTTCATATCTGTATCTCTTTGTGTATTCTAGTGTGCATCTGCCTTCAGACTCTGTCTGCTCATATTCACAGGCTGCCTTCACCAACTTAGTGCACTGGTTAGTACAATCTTCAAACTTCCTGTCAGGTATACACCAGAATTCAAGTTAAACATTTAATTACAATAGACTTTCGATTTAGCAAAAACTAAACCTGTGTGACACAATGTGTGACACAATGTGTGACACAATATGTGACATAATGTGTGACATAAATGTGTGACATAATGTGTGACATAAATGTGTGACAAAGGTATGTGGCATATTGTTACATAATAAACTCAATTCAACAAAACTAAAATATACTGAAATAAACTATTGTTATTGTATAGTATTTTAATTCATAACGAAATATTATATATTTTAAGTTAATACAAATTTATAACAATTGAATGGCTTTTATTTGTTTAATAAAGTATCTGTTTCAAAAAACGTCTTCACATATTCTGATTGACCACAATTGTTATCAGATTGAAAACCCAATTAAACAAAGACAGCGCTTGAATACAACTGGAGCTATAGTTTCATAGTAGTAGGTATAGCTATAGTTTATTGTGATGTAAAGCACTAAACTGGAAGTTGTTAAAGTTTCCTCCACATCCTGAGAACATAAACAGTTCACACTGTGCGCTGGTAACATTGTAGAAATATCTCTCCTCCGGACTTGTTGATGGGTCGCATGTCCTGCCAACCTCAATATTCTGTATGCAGGGGGCGATGGTGGTGCTGCATTTCAACAGGCATGCTTGTTCCGTACTGAAGGAAAAATAGCAACACCAAAGTTTTAACAATTGACAACCAACATGGAGATGAAAAAAACCCTCTCGTTGTAATCAATTTAATAGAAAATGCTCAGTAAGCTGTTCAAATGAAATAAAGGATTTGATCAAAACAAATTAAAATATGGTTGAACAAACAAAGTTTTTCTTTTTAAATGTTTTCTTTTAAAAAGACTTTCCGCTGTTTAGAAACGTGCAAACATGCCCAGGAGATGAAACTTACTCGAATCTATTCTCATTCCCTCCAGAACCATCATAACGAAATATTTGACAAGTTCGTGTCCCTACATCAAAGTGGTATCTGTTTAGACTAGCTAAACCATACCCACGGTCAATAGGCAGCAGACAAGTCCCGTCTACAAGTAAGACGCCAAGTTATAGCATTAGTACTATATTCATATCTTTATGATGCATTACTATTCAAGTCACCACCATTATACTATCAACATGTGATTATATGATGGGAATAAAATGGTAGGCAACTTCAGAGCATATTACTACTAATTACGATATATTATAAAAATACGTATGTTTATAGTTTCTAACCCTGGGAGAACCGGCCTATTTTTGAACACGCAGGCTGAAAACTTGTTTTTTTTGTTGTGACACAGGAGCAATTATGACTGAATATGTCCCTCACAACATCACAAATGGCTTTTATTAGGAATCACTAGCCTAAATCTCCCCCCTCCCCCCCCCCTGGTGCTCTAGCGCCTATAAAACCTCAGCTGCTTCCTACTATTATATGACATAGGTAGATATATGCTAATATGATATGATGTAAGTCTACAAAATATGAACTAGTAAAATAGTTGAAGGTTAGTTATATAGGAATTAATATACATGGAATATTTGACCATATGCAGGATTTTTTGGTATAATATGTATTATTATAATTGTTTGATAACTGACACAGAAAGTAACTCACCTGACACAGGAAGTGACTCACCTGACACAGGAAGTGACTCATCTGACACAGGAAGTAACTCACCTGACACAAGAAGTAACTCACCTGACACAGGAAGTAACTCACCTGACGCAGGAAGTAACTCACCTGACACAGGAATTGACTCACCTGATGCTAACACTTGTCGCTGACAACTACCCAAGAGAATTACAATACTGAAAAATGCATACGTGACTCTCATATCTGTCGGTTGCGAATCTCCTTCTTTCAAATGTGAAGATCTAGTACTGGGTTGGAGCTCAGTCTATTGCCTGTATGCTAACATAAGATCAGAAGCTGATAGCAACGGCTTCTAGCTGAAGGAATACCAACAGCAGCTCATAGAAATCACAGCTGAAGATGTTGTAATCAGTGTGAGTGCATCACTAAAGCAATGTTAGAGTTTATCCCACTGCAAGCTACATGCGATATAATCTTCAAGTATCAAACTGAGAGCAGATAACAGTTTCATATCAATAGATGTATCCATGTTGCAACCTTCAAATGGGAGCAAAGATTAAAGTTTATATTTGCGTTTACCTATATCAATATGGTAAAGAGCACACATGCTCAGTTTTTCAAACATCAAGTTTATTGGTGAAGTGGAACAAAGTGTTTGTTTATGGTGTCTTCTGCTATGGTGAGCCCTCAGGCTATGTTACCAACATGATGAGGGGTGCAACATACAGCCCACTCTCAGATCTCTTAGCATAAGGTTTAACAGGTAACTTTACTCAAACTTCAGTTATTATACAGGTATGCCACCAAGAGTGTAACAAAACAACTGTACCCATGGATATAGCTAAAACTTGGTATAATACGTTAGGTATGTTCAACAGCAGCAACTGTGAAACATTACATAATGCAGCAATACACTGGTAGAGTGGCTTGAAGGGGATGCAAGCTGAGGAGTACAAATAAAGTGTTTTAGGATTAAAATAAAAAATTTATTATCAGCTAAGACAACTGAGAGAGGAAATACAGAGAAAGAACTATCAATGCTTTGTTTATTACACTTTATGTACAGTATATGACAACACAGAAACATTCCATCAACTAGCAGCCTGTGAACTACAAGTCTAATCAGCAGAGTAGGGGTTCTATCAGCGTCCCCCAGCTATCTGCTGCTTGAGTATGAGGATACTCTGGCGCTGGTCGTGTGGCAACTGCTGTATCTGTTCATCTGTGAGCTGAAGTACTTGCATTATGAGAGCTGCTTTCTCTTTATCCTCATCACTGGAACCCTGCAGAGAGCAAACTGACAGTTACAGCTGGTGAATAGTACAAGCAGACGGTTACAGCTGGTGAATAGTACAAGCAGACGGTTACAGCTGGTGAATAGTACAAGCAGACCGTTACAGCTGGTGAATAGTACAAGCAGACTGTTACAGCTGGTGAATAGTACAAGCAGGCGGTTACAGCTGGTGAATAGTACAAGCAGACTGTTACAGCTGGTGAATAGTACAAGCAGGCGGTTACAGCTCGTGAATAGAGCAAACTGACTCGTGAACAGTGCGGGGTCTGTCAGCCACCAGCCAGCTGGCATAATGTAACTTACAGCTGATGCTGGTGCGGCTCTCCCGGGAGCTCCACCAAGTCTCGGAGAAAATTGCGAACTACCGGGTGGTCCAGGTCTGGCGGAAGCACCCATTGATGACCTCATGTCGTCCCTGGGGTGATCTAATAGGCCGCCTGAAACACAAAACAACATAGAGCATAGAAACAACAAATAGCACAGAAACAACGTAAAGTGCAAAAACGAGCTAGTGAAGGAAATGGTGCCATACATGAGACCAAAACAAAAGTTTGATTCCTTATTTGAATAACTCAAGGAAATTGGTTAAAAGAGTCTCACAAACAAAATAAAGGAATCACAGAAGTATAATCTAATCAGCTTTGATAGAGCGCGACGACACAGAGAATGATATTAACACTAATGTTTTCAGCTGACTAGAGTAAATACTATGCAGTGACCTGGAGGAGGTCGTGAATCACGGGGATCTCTCCGGTAATCTCGATCTATTCCTCGGTAGTCCACATCACGTCTGTCTAAAAGAGGCAATGTAATGGTGTCATCAAAAGTAATTCCACTATGAGATGTTCCAATAGTAGTGAATACTAACACTCAGTAAATACTAACACTCAGTGAATACTAACACTCAGTCAGTACTAACACTAAGTGAATACTAACACTCAGTCAGTCACTACTAACACTCAGTCAGTCACTACTAACACTTAGTCAGTCACTACTAACACTTAGTCACTACTAACCCTCAGTCAGTATTAACACTCGATGGTGTGCCCTTACCTCTTGGGTCAACTCCGGGACCACCACGGGAATCCATGCCTGGGCCACCGCGGGGGTCTATTCCTGGGCCACTTCTATGGTCCATTCCTGGCCCGCCTCGCATTCCGGGCCCACCACGAGGATCCATTCCAGGTCCACCTCTCGGGTCCATACCAGGTCGACTTCTAGGGTCCATTCCAGGCCCGGCTCTAGGGTCCATTCCTGGACCAGTTCTAGGGTCCAGACCGGGCCCACCTCTTCTATAGTCTAGCTCAACTGGAGGCCCCCGAGGGTCAATATTACGGGACATATTGGAAGGACCGCGTGGATCGGACCCCCCAGAGCCGCCGGACCACCTATCAGACTGGTGGGTCATGGCAGGCTCGTGGCTATAAAGTAGGAGTAAAACACAAAATAGAAGTTGAGCAAAAGAGAATTTCCATAGGAACTTATTCCATAGAAAGATAATGGTATGCAGAGCTGATAATAGCGATCAATACCAAAGCTAAATGACAAAACTAACCTGTCTAATAATCCAGGTGGTCTGTTAGAGGGGGCAGGGGTGTGATCCCCGGGATGTTCCCCTAGGAGTCCCCCTCCACCTGGTCTGCTCACAGCAGGGGTGGGTATGACAGGTTTAGGGGGGTCGTCAGTTTTTAAAGCAGGCGCTGCATCCCTTTCCCTGTGCAGCAGCGCCTAAACCAAGTTACATTATCAACAGTTACACCATCAACACTTACACTATCAACAGTTACATTATCAACAGCTACACTATCAACAGCTACACTATCAACAGCAACACTAGCAACAGTTAAACTATCAACAGCTACACTAGCAACAGCTACACTATCAACAGTTGCACTATTAACAGTTGCTTACCATAGCTACTTGAGGGTCAACTATCTTCATGACAATCTGAGCCTGAAGCAGTGCATATGCCAACTGGGGATTCTGTAGTAACATGTTCCTAGCCTCATTGGGGTTATTCTGTATACACAGCTTCATCTGTTTCATCAGCTCAAACATCTGCTCTGGGGGCAGACTAGAGACAGCCTATCAAAATCAACCTTAAACTCAACAGCCAATCAGTAAACTAGTAACTACTCAGTATACTATACACTCTAGTAACAGTAACTACTCAGTATACTGTATACTCTAGTAACAGTAACTACTCAGTATACTATACACTCTAGTAACAGTAACTATTCAGTATACTGTATACTCTAGTAACAGTAACTACTCAGTATACTGCATACTCTAGTAACAGTAACTACTCAGTATACTGCATACTTTAGTAACAGTAACTACTCCGTATACTGTATACTCTAGTAACAGTAACTACTCAGTATACCGTATACTCTAGTAACAGTAACTACTGTAATATTGTAATGCGGAGTGGCCTACTTTAGATATAGCCTCAGGTGCATCAGTAGGATCAACAGGGTCCCCATAAGGAGACTCCTGTTGTAGGCCTCCTAAAGCTTGCTGAAGGGCTTTAATATTTTCGTTATTCTGGTCGCCCCCGGCAGCGGGCCCGACCCTTAGAGGTCGGCCATTGTACTCCACATTGTTGAGATTCCGTACACAGCTGTTGGCCGTCGCTACATCCTGGTACTCAATAAATCCATAACCTTTGGGTTTACCACTTTCACGATCATGGACTAATCTATAACAGCAACTGATCTATAATAGGTGACCAGATTAACTTACATGAACAACTTTAAACTAAAACGAACCTATCAACAAAGAGCGACTCATATTTACAATTAAAACAAGATTGAATCATTTTTCTGTGTTTGATGAGTCATCAAAATATTGTTAACTTAATAGCAGAAGGCATTATGATATAATGGTCGTAATTTACAGCTATTAATAGCCGGTTCTCTTTGGCTTCAAGTCAGTTACATGTAGTACCACATTATGTAAATCTAACCCTTAATGATTACTATCACTAGCATATAATGAACACATATAATGCAAAATAATATAAAAAATGAGGCTTATTTCCACTAACATCCCAGCAGAATGCAAACTTACCCACAAAACCAATGCACACAGGGTCTGAGTAGAGCTCTAAACATCACCTAGTGACTGAGATAAATCACAAGATCTCACGTACCTGAAGCTAACAATAGGACCAGCTTGTTCAAACTTATCACGAAGCTCACTCTCCGTAACATCAAACGGGATATTGCCAACTAAAATTATAGTCACAATTACTAGACTAAAAAACACCAGAAAGAATAAAGATTAAAAAATTCAAATCATTAACATCTGCTTAACCTGTGGCTGTAGTCAAATGAATTTCACAATGTAAAGTTAGACCAAATGAGGCACTCCTGTAGACTATAACCATATCAGTATAACCAATCATCTAAATTAATGACAATCATAATCACAATATCTAATAAGTCTTAGATCTTGAGTGTCCCAGTGTGCTCGATATGTTGAACTTCAAACTTCAAAGATATCTAAAGATATTATTATTATTAACATTACGACTTTTTTATGCAATTAAAATGGGCAAGTGTCAGTACTCAGTAGGCGTAGTACTAGTCATAGTCATAGCGAGTACATGTAGTGATCCTCATAATTATGGCAGATCATGATAATGCTACTGGTCATGGGCCGTGTTACACTTACTGTTACTGTTAGACTTACTCTAACTCACACTCATAGTCATTAAGCTCAACGACAACGGCATCTTCACTGACAAGTACTACTACGAGTTTTGTAGAACTAGAAGCACTAATAGTAATACTAATAGTAAGTGTAACAGTATCTGTAAAACCAAGTCACACTTACTAAGTGAAACTGACCCAGAGTTACTGTTAGTGTTACAATAACTGTTACTGTTAGAGTAAGTTAGTGTTGCTGTTACACTTACAGTTACTGTTACTGTTAGTGTTAACTGTTAAGTGTACGATAATGATCCTCCGCTTCCAATATATACTACTTTATTAAAATGAAATTACAAACATAAAACGTCATCAAAATAACAGTTTAGCAAAAGTCGTACTGCTGACTTTATAGAAAACCATAGACTGATAGTGACAGAAATACAATAGCTAGATAATTACCAAAAACCGATCTTAGCTGCTTTTCTCGGTCAATATAGGGGGCTGACATCTTGAAAAGTAACTCTTGTCAAAAAAGTCTTTTGATGAACTACTTTATAATTGTTTGTCAAAAGCATGTTTAAAATAGTTTTAAAAATTGAAATTAAGTCTGAGTCATGTTTTGTTAACAAAAGTTATTATAATATTTGTTTATATAACAGCAGCCAACTTTGAGATTTATATTTACATTTCCGGAAAAAAATGGCATGTTTACGATCATTAAAGAGATTTTGCTCTCGGACTGCTTTTAACTATAGTTTTTGGTCAAAAGATGCTGCCAAAGCAATGCAACTGCCTTCTATAACCCGTATGTGTTGTTTTAACTGTGAATACCAAAATTTAAATGTAAAATGTAGATGGTAACTTTAGTTTAGCGTAACATTTTCATTCTGATTTTAATTTGCAATTTCAATTTGAATGAGATCAGTAATCACTGCGAGTGTGACTGTTAATCAATATCATTCACTTTCGGTAATAACTGATGTGTTAAACGTAATAACTAATCAGTAAAGCTAAATGTAACAGTAGTTGGTAATAATTAGAGTAATATTAATACTGATAGTGATAGTAATAGTATTACTAGTACTCAACTAGTATTAGTATTACTGTATTACAATTACTGAATTAGAATTAGTAGTACTAGTACAGTACTGAATACAGGTAGTGTAAGCGGTACTACTACCATTACTAGTAATATTACTATCAATGAATAGTTATAAGCGGTAAATATTATAATTATATTTACTATACAATTGCTATATTAATTCACTAATTGTAAATGTAATTTAAATTAATACTTAGTAGGCCCTAATAGTAATACTATTGGTAATACTAATACTAATAGTAATAATAATACTAATACTAATAGTAAATACTTTCCTTAAATTTTACTTTTAGTTTTACTGATCTGATGCATATTCATATTCATATTGATAATTGAATTTTATTGGATTTGGGCGGTTGTAATTTCAGTTGCACAGTCATTTAACTTACAGAACTAAGTAAGTGAATTTGTAAGTTACATCGATTAGTGCTGACATTGAATTTTAGTGATTTGCTGATTACAGAACTTGCAACTAACAAACTAAAAGTGTTTACTTCAATTGTATGGTATGATTACTATTAGCTGTACTACTACTTAATTTTTGTTGAACTCTTGTGTATTATAGAAGTCATCTGTAGTTATTACTTAGTTTAAATGATGCAGGAAAACTCTCATCTAACAACGTCCTATTAAATTTATATTTTTAATTTTCTGTAGACTTAGAAAAAAGTTCTTTCTCAACTACTGCAGCGAATTTTCAAAGAAGAATCCCCAGTAATCGTCACAACTCAACATCTGTTGTCAACAGTTTGAGTCTAGAAGAATCTAGCTCTCATATTGTCACACCTTCTACACATGGTATGGGGCCTTAATAATAGCTAGAGCTAGCTTGGAGTCACTGTAACTTAAGATGCTTTAACTCAACTTCACGTGACTTTAAATTTCTAATTAACTTGTTGCAAGTTATGGAACGTTATACAAGTTGAATTCATTCACTGTTTTATTTATTAAAACAAGCATTGGAGTGATTGGACTGAATTATATTCAGCATAAAATAATAACTTTTGAATAAAAGTTTGATTATTTTACAATGACCTAATGGTCTCTAATGCAGATTTAACTTGTTATTACAGCAACTCATTTTATTAATATATTACTTTGAACTAAATATAAATCAACATTAGTTGTAGAATAACGGAAACTGAGGCTAGTTTTCTGTTAGATTTACTAGAAGTATGTAACTACTCATCATTACTATTATTTACATGCAATTCAATGGTCTATTTATATCTCTTTCATTTAAGTAATATCAAACTTATTCCTGTCTACTCAAGTAGTTGTTATACTTAACTTGAAGTTGATTTAGTATTTTGGCTTTGATCTTACTTGACTTAGGCTCAGCTCTGATGATAATTAATGGCTGTAATTAGTAGATTTAAGGTTTTTTAGTTCACCTGAAAGCAATGAGGCTAATTCGTGCATAGCTCTAGCTGTTGTAGTGTGACTTAGTTATCTTAGTACAAAGTTGTACCCACAGGTTAGGTGTTTTATCTGTCGAGTACTTGATAGTACGAGTCAAATAGTTAATGTTATGCAAGTAAATTACTTGATAAGGATGTATTATACGTCGTGTGAATTCGTAGTCTATATGAATTCAGGGAGACAACTCCACAGTGAGTTATAATTAATGTATAGTCATCACTTCTAAGACTGTAGAACCTTAAAGTACATGTTGTCTGGTGACAGGAGTGGCAGACAGAATCAATGAGCAGATATCACATAATTCACACGGGAGGTTGTTTGCCGTGATATACATCGGGGGTCATCAGTTCAAGGTCACAACCGAAGACCTGTTACTCATTCGTACTAACAGACGGTTTCCAGATGTGGGGGACAGAATATGCATAGAGAAGGTAACGTGTTTTTGCTTCAACTTATTGCTATATTGCTGAAACTATATCTGGCCACCCACAATGGCTCTAACCATCCACTGATTTGTGTTTAAGGTACTGCTAGTTGGAGGAAAAGACTTCACCATGATTGGACGACCACTTTTAAAGTATGTGTTCTCAGATATATAGGTTTTCTCTCCATTTAATAACGCTCCTGTGAGTTTATAGTCTGCATCCCTGTAAGAACCTCTGATTGGAAAGGATTTTTAATGTGAGCTAGATTGGTTTTCTATTGTTGCAAACAAGCAAGTATATCTGAGTGCCTTTTATAACATCACCAATGACACCGGGATTCAAACCACTAACCTTGTATTCAAGTCATTGCTGCTCCCTGGACTTTACTATAAACAGACTAAATGCTACTTGAATATATTGGTATTTGATTTGATTGTACTAGAATATGTGCTGTGTATAGTTATTATATTCACCTTGGGTTAGAATATAATAATGTGCAATTATTTGCAGCAATGTCAGAGTAGAAGCAACAGTAGTAGAGAAAACTCTAAGTCACAGAAAAATATGGTTCTACTTCATCAGAAGGAAAGGCGTCAAGAAGTTGAGATGTAAGTTTCAGTACTTCTTATTCTGTTGTACTCTGTAGTGTTACATGTTGTGCTCTGTAATATTACATGTAGTACTCTGTCGTGTTGCGTGTAGTACTCTGTAGTGTTACATGTAGTGCTTTGTAGTATTACATGTAGTGCTTTGTAGTGTTGGATGTAGTACTCTTTAGTGTTACATATAATAATATTCTGTTGTAGTAATACAAGACTTTCTCACCGTTATACGGATCAATAGCATAGAAGTTAGTGAAGTAGAGGATGATGTAGACTGAAGTCACAGACATGAACATTGCTTAGAGCTTACTGTGTGTACATAAACATTAATTACTGATGGAATGAATTACCATAAAAAATTTTCCAGCCTATCAGAAGTAATATATTTTAAAACATTGGGCAGTTTTGTAGTGGAAGTAAATTAATTGTTATCTTCTCCTGGTCTCAAAGAATTAACTTTGCAGTAGCAATGTGTAGTCTACAGGCAAAGGCAGTAACCAACTTACATATGAGATGCCTGATGCTCCGTACTTTACTTATTCCCTTCAGCTTCACTTCACACTAAGAAAAGGCAACTCTTGATATGAACATTAATGCTCTCTACACACAGGTGGCTGGGCAAAATCTATGTCATGTAATTTTTGTTTAGTGCGTGTTATGGTTAACTTTTACAGTTAGATGTATGAATAGTAAAGTGATGTAAATATATTTTAGTTTGAAGTATTTTATTTAATATATTATGAACAATTTCGTCTATAAAATCATGCATCATAGCAAAATGCAGTCACCATGTAAATAAATGATAACTCATCATGATTAATTTGTATACTTTTAACAATCATAACAATAAAATCAAGTTTGAATAATTTAGAACCATAAAATCAACGGTATGACTATATCCCTTCATAACCAACATGAAATAGAATTGGATTATTTAGAATGTAAGGAAAGCTCCAGTGGCCATAGCCTGCAGTCTTTAATGTCATGTCTCAGATGTTAGACTTTGTCTAAAACAGCACATACAATAGTGGAAATAGTGATGCACAGCATACAAACACTGTTAGCATACGTATGCACAGTTTGCCTCATGCTATACCACAAACCCAGCACCATTTACTTTCCAAATGCCAAGCCATCATTCGCAGTGTTGACAAAATAATTACCCCGTTCAACTATCAATTATGACTTGTTAGTGAAAAATATACATTCAATAATTATATTTAAAACCCAGTTAAGACAGACTACCAGTGCAATAAAGTCTCATCTTTTCACTGGACCATTAAGAGTTCTGTGCTTATAAATAGTTTTACAAAATCCAGCTTATTTAAGCAGCAAATAAACTCCCTGGTCTACCAGAGTGATATTCATGAGAAGATGAGGCAAGGAAAAGCGCTACCACCACCGTGATATGGAAGTGATTCCATAAGAGAACATGTAATTACATCATACTAACCCGAATATTTGTCCTATTTACAGGTTAGGTGTCTAGAGAGAGAAATGGAAAAGAAATTGCAATAGGATGAGCTAAAATTTCCAGGCATATTAAAGATGGTGGAATTTATTGTAGGGATTTTTACACTTACACTGACGTGCTAGACTAATTAGGACTATAAAATACGTCAGAGTTATAGCATGATGTACTATAATTTATATGATGTGTACATTACTATACCAGTGTGACAATACTATACCAGTGTGATGTGACATTACTGTACTAGTGTGACAATACTATACACGTGTGATGTGACAGTAAGAACTACAACTACTCACAGAGCTGTACTGAGTCAGCAACTCCTCAACCATGCGGCCGTAGTCAGCGTGTATCTGGGTGAAGTGGTAGATAGCCCTCTTCTGTATGAAAGGTTGGGCATCTTTCAGGTGCCCCGCAATGTTCTCACACAGGTTTCTCCGAGACTGCTCATTCAGCACCTGTTAACAGAGCAATAGAACAATAAAACACTGTAGAGTAATAGCAACATTATACAGTAATAGCAATAACATAGAGTAATCGCAACAATATATGCTACGAGAATTGAATATTGAAGTTGGACGTGATATAAGAATTTATAAGTGTATGAAAATTAGTGGCCACCAAAAGCCACTGGTTAATACAAACTGGAGTACAAGTAGACGACACAACTCCAAACTGCTGAAAACGTTCACCAATAGAAAATAGACAATTATCTAGCTATCTGATATTAGTATACTGAGTATTACAAACCTTATTCCAGAAAGTGGTGACTTGACTGTAGTTGTCTTCTTCTCCTGTCTCTATTTTCATGACATCACCAGAGGCCTGTTCCTTGCACTCGCAGTGCACCGAGTCATGATTGGGGCCACTAAATATAGATACAGTACTAAATATAGATACATTATTAAATATAGATACAGTATTAAATATAGATACATGTACTAAATATAGATACAGGTACTAAATATGGATACATGTACTAAATATAGATACATTATTAAATATAGATATATTATTAAATATAGATACAGTACTAAATAAAAATACAGTATTAAATATAGATACATGTATTAAATATAGATACATGTACTAAATATAGATACAGGTACCAAATATAGATACAGGTACTAAATATAGATACATGTATCAAGAATCGAGATAAGGCATTGAGAGTAAAGCACACATAAAACAGTCGCAGCAAACTACATTATAGGGAGTTGCATACTCAATGTAGAAATGAAAGGGCAACTCCTAAATTTAATTAAAATGTTATGCCATTTTTCAATATTTACATTGTGTAATTGTTATCATGGAAGATAATTAGATTTTTAAAGAAACCTTATAGAGTGACAGAAATGACAACAGAGTTTTCTTTATTAGAAAGCGTGTGACTCACGAGAAGCTGTTAGGGAAGTAGTTGGGAGCATTTCCCCCGTTACCATCGACACACATGGGGCCGTCACGCTGATAGTTTCTGGCGGGGTTGTTGATAGGTCGATTCACAGGAAGCTGCTGGTAGTTGGCGCCGAGTCTGTGTTTGTGAGTGTCACTGTAGGAGAAGAGACGGCCCTGTAAAGAAAGTACGTACAGGTACTAAGGCTAAGGAACTCTGGAATACTCAGTCATGTGACCTTGAGTTGAAGGGACTGGGCAGAAAGATGGCTGAAACACACTTATGCAACATCAGGGAAATGCATTTTTTACAACAATGGATACCATTAGTGACCATGCAAGCAAATAAAACATGCTGAGTCAGAATGACAGAAATACAAATGAAAGTAATTTTATTATTCATAAATCAACTCAATTTCAGACACTGCCACAGATTGCATCACAGCTGTTTACTATGTCAGTGTTGCCTAACACAGCCAGTGGAAGAAGGATGCAGCAACTTTACATACCATTTGCTTTGCATACATACAGCCTACCTGGAGCATTTTATCAGGGCTAGCCTCAATTCCTGGTGGCATGTGTGCGGGAGAAAAGGCTATCTGCTCGATCTCAGCAAAATAGTTGACAGGATTTCTGTCTAAGACCAGTCGGCCAACAGGGATGAGAGGGAACTCGGCTTGAGGCCATATCTGGTGGTAATACATGGTGAGAGTAATACATGGTGAGAGTAATACATGGTGAGAGTAATACATAACAATATAGTAGCACAGAGATAGAGTAAAGGACCTTGGTGACATCAAAGGGATTGTATCTGAACTTCTCGGCCTCCTCGAAAGTCATAATTTGAATTTTCATGGTCCAGGAGGGGTAATTCTTGTTGGCAATGGCATTGAAGAGGTCAGCGATGGCGTAGTCGGGGTTGCTGCCTGCCAACTCACCAGCTTTCTTTGCCGGAAGGTTCTTGATGCCTTGATCAGTCTAGACATGTACACAGGTAGTGATTAGTCTAGACATGTACACAGGTAGTGATCAGTCTAGACATGTACACAGGTAGCGATTAGTCTAGACATGTACACAGGTAGTGACTAGTCTAGACATGTACACAGGTAGTGATCAGTCTAGACATGTACACAGGTAGTGATCAGTCTAGACATGTACACAGGTAGCGATTAGTCTAGACATGTACACAGGTAGTGACTAGTCTAGACATGTACACAGGTAGTGATCAGTCTAGACAGGAAGCAGGAAACTATTTGAGCTACTTTTTTAAAAATAGGAGAAATAAATATATTGTCACTAAAATTAGGTAAAATATATCTGGTACAATACACAAAGCTTCAAGGTCAAGTGTGAAGGTCAGGTGCTAAAATTGATGTCATAGTGTGTAGGAATTCATCAGATTACCAACATCTCGCAACTATACTTTATACAAAGACACAAGTATGCAGAGTAGCAACAACAAGTGTACAGGTAAGAGAAAATGCCTGCACACCTGTGTACAAGTTTCACTCTGAAGCTGCATTTTGTCAAATGAAGTGAGTTTCTAGTCCGTATATTCAGAGTGAGTATAGCGTGTGTTGTCAATATCATATTATATTATATATTATTCAGAGTACAGTGTGTGTAGTCAATATAACAATAAATACTTTTAGTAATTTACAAACTTGTCACACAGAGAGGGCACAGCTTCTAATAGCACACCTAGTTGTCATTCCCCCACTCACCTTGATGTGGAACTTGCAGTAGACAGGCTGTCCGTCTGCGTTAACCATCTTGAACGTGTGACTTCCGTAACCATTCATGAATCTGAATCCGTCGGGAGTGCCTCTGTCGGCAAACAGGAAGGAGACCTGGTGCATCGTCTCGGGTCGCAGGGTGATGAAGTCCCAGAATGCATCTGGATCCTGCAGACATAATATAGACAGGAAGTGCTATCACATCATATAGACATACAAATGGAGTCAACATGACATTTCCACTAACTTGAGGTACACCCAGGTTTATCTGCTGAAAGGAGGCACACAAGCAATATATGCATGGTGAACATAAGTCCAAGCTGTGACCTCCACCTTGACTAGAATACAGCTCAGTGTAATCAACAGTATAACATTGCCTGAACAGTGATGTTCCACAAGTCATCCAGTTTAATAACTTACAAGTTGCAGTGTTAGTTATTTCTGTCACTCATTTCAACCTGCAGGACTCTAGGCATGTTGTTGTTGAGTTGAAATTCCCTAAATAGTTTGGCAACTGTGTGCATCTCATGACATAGCATGAGTTACACACCAGGTGGTGGTAGGACAGGGGCTATAGAACAAAGTCACATGACGCTAGGTACTGATAACATGTATGGTATGCTGTTTATATAAGGGGCAAAGGTCACAGTGCACTGGTGATGGATATACCAGAGTGCAAGCAGGGAATTATTACATAAAATTATGCAGCTGCTAGGACAGTAGCAGGGTTATATGCTACTATCCTAGCAGAGAGTATAACTGAGAGAGAGCATAACTATGAGAGAGAGTATAACTGAGAGAGAGTATAACTGAGAGAGAGCATAACTGAGAGAGAGTATAACTGAGAGAGAGTATAACTGAGAGAGAGTATAACTGAGAGAGAGTATAACTGAGAGAGTATAACTATGAGAGAGAGAGTATAACTATGAGAGAGTAAAACTGAGAGAGAATATAACTATGAGGGAGAGAGAGAGAGTATAACTGAGAGAGAGTATAACTGAGAGAGTATAACTATGAGAGAGAGAGTATAACTGAGAGAGAGTATACAGAGAGAGAGTATAACTGTGAAAGAGTATAACTGAGAGAGTATACAGAGAGTATAACTGGGAGAGAGTATAACTATGAGAGAATATAACTATGAGAGAGAGAGTATGTATTATATGTATAACCTTGAGACAGGATCATATGACAGAGGGGCGGCAAAGAGATAATATGTTATATAGAAGTAGTTAGATAAACTGAGTACATTACGTTATCTAGCTGTAGGTACATAGTGCAGTATGTGCTTGTGTGTGATAGCATTATCATGGTGTGTTTAGGTATACTGTGCAGTGTACACTGAGAACTCAGGTAGATAATGAGTGCCTATATATAGCTGGTGCTTATACATAGATGGTGCTTATACATAGCTGGTGCTTATATATAGCTGGTGCTTATACATAGCTGGTGCTTATACATAGATGGTGCTTATACATAGCTGGTGCTTATATATAGCTGGTGCTTATATATAGCTGGTGCTTATACATAGCTGGTGCTTATACATAGATAGTGCTTATACATAGATGGTGCTTATACATAGCTGGTGCTTATATATAGCTGGTGCTTATACATAGCTGGTGCTTATACATAGATAGCGCTTATACATAGATGGTGCTTATACATAGCTGGTGCTTATATATAGCTGGTGCTTATATATAGCTGGTGCTTATACATAGCTGGTGCTTATACATAGATAGTGCTTATATATAGATGGTGCTTATACATACAGCAGTAATATTCAAAGTGACTTGTTAGCATGGATAGGCATTGTGAACTGGCTAACTACCCTATTAATAGTCCTTACAAGAGCTGAGATCAACATGAACATATAATATTATATAACAGCACTATCCCAGCTGGGTGTGTATAGAGCAAGTAGTCTCACCTTCAAGTGTGTCTGGGGGTTTCTCTTCTGTGTGTGGATGAAGCTGGGGAACTGAAACAGAAGGCAGGAAACTGAAGATCATAATATAAACTGTTATTCATTATAAAATGCACTGGTATTGCTATACCACACTAGTATTGCTATATCACACCGGTATTGCTATATCACACCGGTATTGCTATATCACAATGCTATAGCTATATTACACTGGTATTGCTATATAACACTGGTACAGCTATATCACACTGGTATTGCTATACCACACTGGTATTGCTATGCCATACTGGTAATGCTATATCACACTGGTATAGCTATATCACACTGGTATTGCTACACCACTGTGGTATTGCTATATCACACTCGTATTGCTATATAACACTGGTATTGCCATACATACTACACTGGTGAGAGTGTAAATGGTAAGTGTAGGACACACAGACAGACTGGAGAGACTTACGAAGATGGGGTCTCGGATGAAGAAGATAGGCGTGTTGTTGCCAACCAGGTCCCAGTTGCCCTCCTCCGTGTAGAACTTCATAGCAAACCCTCGAGGGTCCCGGGCTGTGTCAGCTGATCCATTTTCACCACCTGCAGCGAGGGAAGAGGTATCTTAGCCAGATATTGACGTGCATGAAGATATAACTAGCCATAGTAGCATCAAATCAGTTTGGGTCTAGGATGACAGCACAAAGAATGGGCAAGTAGAGTTATCAACTCTCAACATTAGTATTCTGTCTCAACATCAAAGTGATGTCACAAACTTCCACTGCAACTAACAGTTGATGACCCACTGCAATGGAATTCCTAGAGAGAGCCAAATGTTGGCAAGATTTTCGTGTCACATGATTTACTTGTAAACAAAACGAAAAAAAAATACCATTTCACCCGCATTTTACACAAAATCTTAAACTTGGTCTCAGTGGTAACTTATGCACTCAATATAAACTACTCTCTGCTCACAACTCAATCATATATAACTAGTTGCAAACTGAATCACACATCACACCTGCCTAGTTTACCAAACAAAAATAGCAGCTTATAATGCAAAACACTGCCTCTGAGTTTTCAGAGAACTATGAACACAAATCTAAGCAGCTGACAAATCAGTTTGATTAAAACATGAGAATAAAATTCCATCAGAACTATTTGAAAATGTAAATATTGTTTCTTGTCAAATTAAGCAATTATTTAGCCAAAGATTTAACCAGATTGCAGCATCTGCCAGTTAAGACTGAATATATCTACAAAGAACTTACCAACTGTGGAAAACCTAATGCCAATTGGAGTTTTCTTTCCAACTTTCTCAAAAATCTTGGCTTTGCAGTACTTGGTGATATCATGGGTGACTTCAAAGTATCCGAATGCACCTACAAGGGCGAATATACTTATTTAAGCAGAAAAAAGTAAGTAAGTAGACACGAGCAAGTACATAGAAGTGAATATGTAAAGGGAACGTCATAGCCATTATCTCAGACCTCCGCCCTTGGCGTGCACCACTCTCTCTGGTATTCTCTCTCTGTCAAAGTGGGACATCTCATCCTGGAAGACGTGGTCCTTGAGGACCAGAGGGCCGCGTGGGCCGACACTCATCGTGGCCAGTTTGTTTCCAATAGGAACACCACCACCAGTGGTGAGCTGCTCACACATCTACAAATATTGGAGATAAGGCATTTTTAAACTCAATTCAATTAGCATGCGTGTAATTTATATAAACTAAAAATGTTACTGTTTAGTTTGAGGGCCTGAAACACAAATTATGCTAACAAACTAAAAACAAAAATTGAAGTTTCAATGGATAAAATAAATTGGCCTGATATCAAATTAAAAATAGTGCAAATCACAAACTTTTGTTGTGTATTTTTGGCATGACTATTTCAACTTTAGGAAACTTAAACAAAAAAAAACAGACTGAACAGTTGGCATATCAATAATTATGAAGACCTTTACTAAATACTGTAAATTGAGTATGAATACAAAAACAATAGTGAAAACAATTGAATCAACATACAAATTCCGTAAAACTTTGATTCACTATTTAATGTCTGCAGTTTTCGTGTGGTCCTTACGCTGCTTTATAACAAAGTGAACATTAATTAGATGTAAATGTCAAGAACCATATTAAAATCTCAATTTTCCACACAGAGATTTCAACATGCAAATTGTAGTTATTTTTGCTTTAACAAAATTACGAGTACTAACTGGAAGTTTAACTTAAACTGCCAGTATCAGTATGACTATTAGTATTATAACAAAAATTATTACTATAACTTTATAAATTACGTTGCAATTTATTAACACAATTGAAGAATATAGCAAAAACAAGTAATCTAAAAGTTAAAATTAAAAAAACGGTGTGTCAGGTAATAATGGCATAGGTAATAATGGCACAAATAGCAAAGTAGGTAAAAATGACACACTTTCAACATTAGGGTTTTGGGGTTTGCAATGGGGGCTTTAGGTTTAGGGTTTCAGGGTTGGTGACATGAGTTTCGGGTGGGGGTTTAGGTTTTAGGAGTTGGAAAAATTTAACATCTGTGTGCCCTTTTTACCTACTTTGCTATTTGTGCCATTATTTCCTTTGCCATTTTTACCTGCGCCAGTTTTACCTAAAATTCTAAAAAAAACATTTACACAAAGTTAGTGACAAGTATTATTCACAAAACCAAAAGAGATTAACTTCATTTTGTATAATCATAATGATAATGACTTTAATGAGATTCAAGCCATTGTGATAGTGATTATGAACGGTTATAAATAATAATACTTATAGTTATACTAATACTTAACTTATACTAACAGTAATAATCATATATAAACATTACTAATACTAGTATTACTAGTAGTAGTACACTGTACAGTGAGAGTAATAATTAATACAAATACTATTACTAATAGTAATACCAATTGCCAATATTAATAGTATCAAGTACTAGTATTGGTAATAGTATTAGTATTACCATTACTAAGTCTAAGAGTAAGAGTGTAGTTAGACTTACTCTTACTTCTTAGTAATACTAATACTAATACTAATAGTAATAGTAATACTAATAGTAATATTAATACTAATATTAATACTAATACTAATAGTTACTTACACTCTTTGATTTAGCATATTCATTCAGTTGTTCAGCGCATTTATCTCTGTTAGCCATTATGATATTGATTGTGGCAAAAGTTTTAGCACGCTGGAAAAAAATATTATGTAAATACTAAGTTCTAGTGGATAATCTGCAGCCAGTCGTAGCAACAATGCTTACATTAATAGTGGGTGCACATAAGCCAGCAACGGTTTAAATACAGGTGTGATTGCAAAACCAATCAACCAGATCGGTTGATTGGTCACGTGAGCAGAAAATCCCGGAAAAGTAACTACGGTCGTAGGCATAATGAGCCTGTGAGCCAAGTAATTATAGTATTATTCCGTAGCTGCACACGCTAAATGTAAAACTCGAGCCTATGTTAAAGCAAACTGCCGCGCCCACTTTCTGATGAAAAACTACACTCCACTTGCTGTAAGCACAAAATATTTGTTAACAATGTTTCTCTAGGTTATGAATTTTAAATTTATTTTTGTACATTCTTTCAATAATTTTTGAAGGCTTTCATTGCCTAGAAACTGCTTTAATATCTATATTAGAGTATGATGTATGTGACAACTAGTAAATTTTCTAAACCTTTACGTTGGAAAATACATTTGATAATCACATGCCTGTAAAAATCGATGCCTTAATGCTACTTTTTTAAAGTTTATGTTTTTTAGAATATTTTGACAGTGTTGAAGTAGATCATGTCTGTAAGTCTTGAATTTAAGTTACTTACATATAAATCAGTTTCCTATAGCACTATAGCTGTTATTAGAGGTCAGGATACTCTTGTATATTAGATTAACATTGCAACAGATTATGTTCGAGTTATACGTTAGTTTGAATAGTTAATGCTTATATAATTTCAGTGCTACGTGTTGCCGAACACGCAAAACAATTTGGTTAGGAATATATAACAAATTAATTTAAACAATAAAATACTACATTGTCATTGCTTTGTAAAAAAACAATATTTTACATATTGCAACATAGATGTGAAGTTGCTTTGTCACCATGATGCTGGCAAGGATTAATAGACTATAAGTTACTTAGCCAGCTGGATGCCAAAGCTGATTGGATAGTTCAATAAACCCTTATAACAGATAGACAGGAACATGGCTTCAGTAAAATATTAGTTTATTTAAGCAAGTTTCTGCAGTGTGTTTTTTTATATGAATGTTACAACCGTTCATGCACATTTGGATTACGGGTTTGTTCACACACTATTATTATATATAATAATGTCATTAAAACAATACACCACCAAATAATGAGTCACAGCTTGCCTATTGGTATTTCAGGGTTCATATATCCTAGGGCCTAGACAATGGTTATGTAAGACCAGGTGGAAACCCACACTGATGAACAGCGCAAGAACATTGGGTTCACTGCTTGGGTTTTAGTTTGAAAATAAAGACTACTAATATAAGTTACTGCTGGTGGTATCTGGTGGAAGTATTTCTGAATAAAGATTCTGAAACTAAGCAATTTCTTTGGCAAGAGAACCTTTGACTCAATTAGAGTGAATTATTTTGCATTTATTGACAATTTGGATAACATCAGTATTGAATCACAGTACATCAAGTTTTAATATTATGTAGATACTATTTACGATATTATTAAAATACCAACAATAAACATTCAGTTGTATTCCCAACATAGCTGGGTTTATAAGCACATAATATAATATTTCTTCCCACATAATACATCGCATTTACTCATAACCACAATATACTTATAATTATACAAACAATAAAAATATAATATCCTAAATAAAATAAACCAGTAGGGTGTGGCATAACTTTATATGATATAAAATACAGCATGTTATGATTCTGATTTAGAACTAAACCCAGAGAAAGGGTGAGTCTAGACGTTCCTTAGCCTTTGTAATCTCTGTGATAGTTCATCTTGTTCGGTGGACTGAGCGCTCGCCCCGACTGTGGATGTAGCACTTGAAGGCAGCTCCATGTTCAGCTCAATACTAAAAGTACCAAAAGACAACATAACCACAGCTTAATTATAGTCTGAGTGAGTGGAGTATTAGCTAACAGACAGCAATCTCTTGTCACAAGGAGGTAAGAAACCAACACTTACCCTGCCTCGTCAGCTGCCTCTGACATCAGCGCATCAACCTCTCCCTGGGGAGTGGTTAGAGTGGAGGAGGCCATCATAGTGTTCTCCATCACCTGACTCTGCACGTCCAGATTCTCAAACTGAGTCTCAAACCTGTCCATTAGCTGGGATATCTAAAGAAAACAGAAGAGCTAAGGCTACTATGATATTTAAAGGGAACAGAAGAGCTAAGGGTAGGTGACAAAGAGAAACAGATGTTGGTAATGTACTGTTGATTTATCAAGGTGCAGGGATTACTCTTGCATATAGGTCCTGTGCCGCAATCACAAAACATAAGGTGTATATGATTTTATACTGGCAACCAACTTGAGTGAGAAATAGTGCAACTAGTACTCAAAGTTACACGTTGGAGACACACAGACATACATATTACACAATATTCTAGTGAGTCTCTTTCCATTGAAAATTATTCAGAGATTTCCCAATATCAGAAATAGTTACAGTAACCATGGCAACTTTCCTAGAGACATCCTGGTGTTAGAGGAAACAGCTCTTTGTTAATGAAGGTAAACATATTTTGGTAGTTTCAACAGAATACAACAAGGAATTAACTACAGCAGCCAAATGTGAATAGTTATGTAATAGAGGATCCCACTATAACAATAGGTTGGTAGTGGGGAAAGTGGATACAGAACAGGTTATAGGGGGGGGGAGAGTGGATACAGAATAAGTTATAGTGGTGAGAGTGAATACAGAATAGGTTATAGGGGGAGAGTGGATACAAAATAAGTTATAGGGGGGAGTGTGGATACAGATTTGGTTATAGTGGGGAGAGTGGATACAGAAGAAGTTATATTAGGGAGTTGAGGGTGCACTGTGAATAGACAGTGTTGACTACCTGTTCCAAGTTCATTGACCTCATTGCTGACTCCATGCTCTTCACTACTCCTCCCATGGACTTGGTGACTTGTTTAGTTGTGACAGCAGTCTGAACTCTGGCAGCGACAGCATCTATACGAGCACTCATTCGTCGATAGTTGAGTGCTTGATTCTTTTGTCTGATTGCATTTTCTGCGTGAATCTTTGCACCTTCCATGTTTCCTTTTTGTATCGCCTAGAAACAGAGAGATTCATGCATTAGAAAGCACATATTCATATAGTAATCACAGTGACACTAACCGATATTCACAACAATAGTTTAACCTGTGACGAAAGTAATGCTGTTGAATTTCTTATTGATACAAAAATGAAGCCATAAATATATAAAAATTTGATTATGTTATTACATATTATAAGTAGATCTATACTCTAAACTGCACTGACAACTTTGCAACTTTTTTCCAAAGAATAGTAGGAGTTGTCTTTTTTTCAAAGTAAATAGCATTGGGTCGAAACACACAATCTACTAACTTGCACAGGATTGTATTATCAGCAACTCCTTTAAATTTCCAATTGTTTTCAGAAGTTAGTAACACGTTCAATTCATGATTTATTTAATATTTAAATAATATAATTATCATATAACAGAATAATTCCTCATTATATAAAAAACTATTATCAGTAGAAAAAAGAAGATAACTAATTTTAGGAACAGGATTAATAAAAATGGAGATACAGTATAGTTATTATATTCTAGTATTAAAAAGTTTGTGTACAAACAAGCAGCTACACTTTACTTTCTTGCAGAAAAACCAGCAACCAAGCATTAGTTAGTGCTAGTCACAGTGAAAGAGCTGTAAGCCAAAATTACTAAAATGCAAGGACTATAACAGCTGCAGTGCAGGTAGTTCTGAGCACCAATATAAATTATTGTACATTAACACCACAAGTCACACTAATTATACTGATAACTACACTGCAACCAGCTACCGTCCACTAATCGTTGGCCAACAGATACGACTCAAGTACGATTTCAGAACCTAGACCTATATTTGTGTACTCACTACTAGATAGTACACGGTGAGACAATTCCACAGCCCTACTCACACTCTATATACAACCAGCTTCATGTTCAACAGGGTAGCAAGATGTTCAGCTTTTCATTAGGTTGCTGACCCTCTATATAAACACTGGCACAATTTGACACCTACCTTTTTCAATTTCACTTTTTCTTCCCTTTCTGATTTTTCAGACTTCTTTGCATTTCTCTCTAGATCTTTTGCAGCAAACTTTAAATTAAATAATTCCTCTGGAAAGAGCTGCTAAGGAATAACTTCAGTGAATTCTAATCCTGTCTTATACTTTGAAAACCCCTTAATGTAAATATGAAGTTGGTTTACTGAAAAATCAAAGACTAAACAACAATAATTAATAACCACACAGAGTATAGGCATTGAGTTTTCAATACATTTAAAGTTAAAGAATATTAAAAAATAATTATTTATACGTTGATAAACAAATTATTTAATTTCATGGCTTTCAAGTGTTATTAAAAATATTTTTCACATCTGAACAAAATTTACAAAAAAAAATTTTCCATCTGAAAAACCACTGATTGGAATTTTCTAAAAGTGTGAAACCCATAAAATTTATAAAACAAGAGTTAATTACAGAGCCAAATTTATGGCTATGATTAGGATAAAGTTATTAGCAGCATTTTAAAGGATACTTTCTATGTTTGGCATTTTGAAAGATGTGTTTTACTATAAGTTGAAGTGTTCTATTCAGCGTTGCACCACAATGTGTTCGGCCAATCTACAATATATATGCGAGCAGATTTCCAAATGCAGTCAAGTGCATATTGAAAGTCATATTGTATCATATAGTTGAAATAATGTTAAGAACTGAAGAATATGATGCAAATTCTAGTATATGATGATTAATACTAATCGAGTGGCCCTCACTTAGTCACTGAATCACTTGCACATTTTATCTGAGTGCAAATGAAAAATTATTTTGACCTTAGATAAGAGAGATATTAATATAAATCATTTTATTTAAGCTAAAATCACTCATAGAAATCATGGCAATAAAAACACATTACATAGAGTAATACTTGGGCAAATTATGTTAATCAAAAAAATGCATTTAGAAAGTAAAAATGTTCACAATAAACCATACTTTTTACTTCACTGGTATGAACTACAGCTATATTTTATTTACTTCCACTTAAAAGTCAAGTGAATGGGATTAAATTACAAAGCAACTTCAAAAAATATTACAACTCTGTCTAAGGTAGGTTTAAAATTATATAGTTGAATTAAAACTTGTATTTTACTTAAAGTTAAATAACATTAATAATATTCATACAATTATTAATTTAAAAAAAACATAAACTAAAACATAAACTCAAGTATTATAATTAAATTTCTAAGTGGTGGAATACTGTGCTTTAAAATTAAAATTATTGTGATTAGTCCTATATATTACTTTAGCATTATAATAGCTATAATTATAATTATTGTAGCCCATCAAGTTCGACTTTTCATTTTATCCCACTTCTTACCAAAATATTAAAGAGAAACCAAATAGCCAATAAGGAAAAAGCCAATAAAGAAAAAGCAATGCAAATATAAATATTATACTTACAGGAAATGCACTTGCATAAATTTATTATTATACCCAAAATTATCATGATAACTCTGAAATTAAACTAACTCAGGTATTTTTACTTAAACTGAGTAAGTGCAACTTTATCTACTACTAGACTTTAGAGTAAAACTATGTTCTAGTTACTTATAAAGTATTACCTATTAGTATACTTGTGATGTTTAATTGGGTAAAATTAGGCGTATACAGTTACGAACAATGTTGTATTAATTCTAATACTTATACAAGTTTATAAATTTGAGCATAATTATCAACCGAAAATTGAATCTAATAACAAATAGTTATAACATTGAATACAAACTTTTTAATTTAACTTTAACTCTATAATCATTAGGCCTACTTGATTAAATGAGTAGCTGAAAGGACAATAACTACAATGAATAAAAATAAAAATACACAAAAGTAATTTTAAAATCTTTTTAAAGTTTACTAGAAGAGTTATGATTACATTTTGTGTCCTGGAAAAGCTAAGTAAAACTAAATTATAGGCTATAAATACATTTATCAATATTCCTAAATCAAAATTTACATATAAAGTACAATGTTATAATTACTATAATTACTAATTAGTTATATTAAATTTAATACTGATGTAAATTAATATTTGTTAATAACTTACGCATAATTTTTTATAGAAATAATCATAATTCACTAATACTATTAGCAATAGATATAGTTATACGAATAGCTAAAGTATTACTATTAGTAGTAAAAATTAAATTCGAATTTAATCAGTATGAATTAGTGTGAATACCAGTATTACTCACTATGACTAACAGTATTAGTGTGAGTACGAATATGAGCATCATGTTCACTTTCAGTTTTGCTATGACTCTCAGTATCACTATGACTATGACTATTGGTGTTACTATTACTGACACTATCAGTATCACAGTGACAGTGGGTGTGTCAGGGTCAGTATTGGTACAGCTAAGAAAAGCATGTTACACACTAGTTTTCTGCCACAAACAATTCGTAAAATGCGGGAAGAATATAATAACTAATTTTAAAACAGCAAATGCTGTAACAAGAACTAAATCCTGGTCTAAAATAAGTTGTCACTAGAGGTTTCCCTTTAGACTTTCTAGTATTGTATCGCTATAAAAATTATAATCACAATGATACTCATAGTCATAGACTTACATTAACAGTCACTGTCAGCCTTAACTTCAAATCTTAGAGTTAGTCACTATGAGTATCATCATCAGTATGACTATCGCTATTACTTTCACTTTGAGTACCAGTATAACTATAAGCATGAGTCTCAGCATCAGTATGAGTATCACTATCAATATAAAATTTAATACGAATATCAAACTATTGAAACTAATACTATGACTATCAGTATCGCTATCAGTATCATAATGATAATATCAATCATAATAAAAATTACTCAATTATATTAATTACAGTCATAATGATAATGACAATCATATTTATAACAAATTTAATAATTAAATTTAATAATGCAAAGATAATAAAATTTAATATTAAATTCAATAAGAATATCAAAGATAATTATGAATCATATTCATTATTCAAATTTTATTTATATTTATTTTACTATTAGTATTATCATTACATGTCGATGTCCATCAGGCATCATCCATGATGATGATGATGACCATCATTATCATTATGATTATGAGACTGAGTGATCATGTCTCATCGTCATCATCATCAAGTGGACATCATGATCATCATTATCATGCTCAAGAAAAACAAAAATACATTTTAAACTCTACCTTACGATTAAGTAAATTACGGGCAATATTTTACCTTAATATCGGTAATATTTCTAGTAAAAACACTGAAACAAATGAAGTGACCGCTGATTCAACTATCGATCTTAGGTGTATGTGACTGTGACTCAGGAAATTGAATCAGGCTTCTCCTCTAATTCATGGTCTTGTGTTTACAACTTGACGTTTGTAGTCGCGCCACTTTTAACTTAGTTTTATTCTCATAAACCTCCGATTTTTCAAATGGTTATAAATACATCTGTAACGGAAATAGGAGCGCCACCCGGCCATTAAAAACAATTTTAAGCGCACAAAATGGCGCTAGTAGAATCGCTGTGCTCACATTTACAAACTATCTAGAAAACTTCAAATTGTCCATCAGCTGGAATAAAACTCGTCAAGGTATGGCTGTTATTTTTTTCCTAGACACCTCTTCTACTATTTTACAAAATAAAAAGATTGCTGACGTGTTCATTTAGCTGATTTTTTTTATATTTTTCATAAGCATCACGTTAATAATTTCAGTGCGATTCCTACTTTTCCACTTTTCAAATTAGTACAAATTGATAGTCCCATTTTTAAACTTTTTCAGTATAAATAAAAATAAATAAAATGTGCGATTTACTGTTACTCATTACTAATAGTCATCAGAAGAAAACAGGTGTAATAATCACTGAGTTGTGCTCTAATAAAAAATTAAAAATGACTGGCGCCGTGGCGGCATTGAATGTTGATTTTAAATTCAACTTCGATATTCACAGTTCACTAGTCCACTGCCAGCTACACCTACTCTTAGTCCTTCTTCTACTTCTAGTCCTACGGCTACGGAACCATGAACTGTGTTATTGGCACTCACACTGTGTAGGCTGCTCAGGCTACGCTTAACTACTATTAGTACTGTACTATTACCATATCCGTATGAGTATCACTATGACTATCTGCTAAGCCTAATGAGTAATGGCTAATAGTAATAGTAATACTAATAGTAATAGTAGTGACTAATGAGTTAAGACCAACTCACAGTCACTTGTGCTTGTAATTGTTCAAATCCATAAACCGCACTGATACGATACTAAAACATTAACTGTAAGTGTAAATTAAATTTACAGGTAAAACATTAAACACCTTTGTGCAACTGCTTATGCTAAAAATAAATTCAAATTCAAATTGCTTATGCCTTAAACCTTATAGCCTTTATGATAATGATAATAAATATAAGTATAACTGATAACAAATTCAAATTGATTATCGCTATAAAACCAAAATGGGTTCACTTTGATGAGACAATCACACTAGCAAACTGAGACTCGAAGCCTTCAGGCTCAGCCTGAAAATCATGGTAAGTGGACCTCAACATTATAAAGTAATAATGATGGGGATATCTATAGAACTGTGTCGTGGAAGCCATAATCATTTATTTATAACCATCACCATGACAAGTTGAAGTACAACTTCAAGGCATTATCATCATGGTTATTAATCAGATTGCCATTTATTCTGCAGTCCTAATCAAAGTGAATAAAAATATCACTATTAGTCTGGCACCCCATTGTTGTACCTATTAGAGTGAATGTAATTAGACATTAAACTAGTCATAAGTAATGCCAATACTAATAGCATATATAATTAATGTTGATTTGCAATGGCTGGTGTTCATATGCTTAGCCTATTTGTCCACAGTGCGTCTGATATTCAATGGGTAGTGGTACACTAAAACTATAAATATTAATATTGCCATTCATACTGTGTTAAATTTAGTCAAACTCGATGCCTTTTGTGGTTGAAATAAGAAATTTAAGTTCAGTACCAGCGTGACTTTCACAAAGTCAATGATCATTACTAAATCAATGCATAACAAACTCAATAATTGGATGTTACAAAAAAATTGTTGATTAATATAATTTTGATGCTTGTAATTTATTTACTCAGTCCGAATAAAGTTATGCTAATATTTCTTCCGTTGTATTGGTACCTACTTGAAAATTCCATCTACCAGAGGTTTTACATAGATCGTACATAGATAGCTCATAGGCAATGTTAGATTTACATTTTTGCTATTTACTTTCAGGAGGCATTGGAATATTTCATTTGTGTGAAATACAAGATCATGTCTGGAAGACCAGTCAGGAACTGCAAGCGGCGGTCTGCATCGGAGATGCTGGGGAAGTCCCCGGCTCAGAAGACTGCAGCAAAGCGCGCCAACCCTGGTATGTACAAAATAGAGTTTACATAATTGACTAACCCAGTGGTGAATAAATTCTGTTTTAAACGTTTTTTATTGTTTTAATTTTTAAATGTTTCTTGGTTATAATTCAAATTCATCATCAGTACGCACTTTTTTCAGAAAGAAGGAAGTAATGTTGTTTAATTTTTCAGAATCCGCCTCTCCCAAGAAGTTGAAGAAAACTAAGGTGGACAATGAGGAAGTCCATCCAGGAATGTAAGTAAACTAAGGTCCACTACTGGACTGGGATGACACAAATGTACTGTTATATCAATGTCATACACTATGCCTTGTCATAAGTCCTTGAAACTAGTAGGTTGGCTACTCATAGGTGCACATGAATAAAGTGTGTAATGTAAATATAATAAAACACCGCCTGTTTAGTTCTGTGTAGCTGCTTCTATTTCTATGCACACTACAAACTGAAGATCTTAGTATTACCAATCCCTGATTATTTTTAGGTTTTAGTTGACCTTGCAGCTGACTGTTGTGATGGTTTTGTGTGTACTCAACGCTAGTTGAACGAGTATAAGGTGTGATCTTATCCCACTATAACAGTTTAATCTTATTGTTTCTTTGCTTACATAGGACTGAAAATGAACCTCAAATGAAAGTTGCAGCTCAAGCATCAGCACCCATGCGCAAATCGTCTAGGGTAAGTTTTATAGCCGAAGTAGCCAGTAAACTTTACTAAGGGAATATATTGTGTCTCTCTTCTATAATACCATCTGGTGAACCTCTAAGCTATTGTCAGGTGAATTGAATCTGCTTACAGCGAGCTGCTACTCAAAATTCTGCTCCTTCAAAGCTGATTGTGAAGAAGACATATCAGCCAGTCGTCAGGGAATCTGAAGTCTCAAGTATTGCTGACTCAGATGCTGTAGCCCCAGTGGCTGCTGTGGCTGCAGTTAGTGAGAAGGAGGTTGATGCATTCCCCCCGCAGTCTACTCAAATTGTGGGTGAAGACACTCTGACATCAGACAATTTTCCCAGCACAGACAATCCGGCTGCAGACGTCAGCGCAACAGTGGACGTCAGTCCCGCAGTGAATACAAATACTACTGAAGATGTGCATACTGCTGATAGTAACTCACCTGTAGCTGAGGATAGCCCAGCTGTGGCTGAAGATATCTCACATGTAGTTAAAGATAGCCCACCCGGAGGTGAAGTTAGCCCTGACGTGGCTGAAGTTAGCTCTGCTGTTACTGATATGAACGTCTACTCATCTCAGAAAGGACGACAGCATGCTAAGACAAACACCACGTCTGCAATTGAGCTGCTGAAGGTAAGTAACACAACTCACTTTTTCAAGTTATTTTCTATAATCATTCTTAAATTTTTCACCTTTTTTGGAGTTATTTCATCATTGCTGGTACTATAGTCTATGCTGTGCCGTGTTTCCCTCACAGGAAGTTGAGTCGGAGGATACAAACACTGATGTCGGCAGCATGAGAATAGTTGAGTCAGTGGAGATCTCAGAGACTGACGTCACCGGCAGCAACATCACTCTGGTGGACAGCCGGAGAGACAACACCACGCTGCCGGAGTGCACCGAGGTTGTCGAGGAAGCTGACCTCATATCTCTCCAACCTCAGCCGGTTTGTTCTCCACACTCTGACCTCTAAAGATACTCAAATGAATTCTAAAGCCATCGCGTGATACATTCTTGTCTGTATATTATTATAATTTCACTTGAAATTGAAAACAAATATGATAGCTTCAATTTGATAGGGAAAGTTTTATCAGATTTCTCTGTTAATGCAATAGTCGCTGATTTGTTCATTTCATCATTGTTGTGTTATAGTAACTTGTCCAATGTTTTGTGTGCACTGTCGATTCATTTTTATATGCACCTTATATTTATTGGGCTCAGTTGCAATTCATATAACTCTGTTTAATATGGTGTGGCTGCTTGTGGTTCTGTGACTTCGGTCATGTGACCACTGTATGTCATGTGACTGAAGTCAGGTGACTGTGTTGCAGACTGCAGTCAACCTGAACGAGGAATTCACCATTGAGATGGGTGACACTCTGAGTGATGTGAGTTTAGCTCCTGAGAAGTCGGGTGAACTGTCGATCATGGAAGAGGTGAAATATTTTAGTCTATTTCTTTCGGTCTATTTCTTCTCTCAGCCTATTTCTTCTGTCAGTCTATTTCTTCTCTCAGCTTATTTATTCTCAGTCTATTTCTTCTCTTCTCTCAGCCTATCTATTCTCGCAGTCTATTTCTTCTCTCAGTCTATTTTTTCTCAGCCTATACCCTCCCTCAGTTTATACCATCCCTCAGTCTATTTCTCCTCTCAATCTATTTATTCTCTCAGTCTATTTCTCCTCTCAATCTATTTATTCTCTCAGCCTGTTTCTTCTCTCAGCCTATTTATTCTCTCAGTCTATACCATCCCTCAGTATATTTCTTCTTTCAGTCTATTTCTTCTCTCAGTCTATTTCTTCTCTCAGTCTATTTCTTCTCTCAGTCTATTTCTTCTCTCAGTCTATTTCTTCTCTCAGTATATTTCTTCTTTCAGTCTATTTCTTCTCTCAGTCTATGTCTTCTCTCAGTCTATTTCTTCTCTCAGTCTATTTCTTCTCTCAGTCTATTGTTAAGGTGGTTCTTTATGTGTACAGGAGCACTTGCACACACAAACACATACACACACAATATCTGTTAGAAATAGTACATCTAGTTATAGGAAGTTCAAATTGAAAGATGTAGCAGCTTCAGTTACAAAATGTAGTTTTGGATATGGTTATTGTGAAATATAGTATTCATATTGTAGTCATGTTCAATGAAGAATAATAGCATACATAAACAGAAGTCTTTGAATCTGTACAGCAGTCATTGAAGTGTTTCAAGTGGTGGTACTTAGATTAAAACTTAGTTCAATCAAAATGATTTAACATATTCATGTTCATCCTTACCATACATACTAGACTCTACACTAGCAGAGGATAGTTTTTATACGTTTGTGTCATCTAGCATTAGATAATACGGTTGTGAATACAGTGAGCTGTTTATTGCTTACCAGTGCACCAGATATAGTTATACTGAGTACTATGGAATCTTACACCTGTTTAACTGATGTACATTATTGTTGTAGAAAGAGAATCAAATGATAGAAGAACCAGAGCCAGGTGAATATATGTATATAATATATACTATCTCTACTATAATACTATATAATATCTCTACTATAATACTATATAATATCTCTACTATAATACTGTATACTATCTCTACTATAATACTGTATACTATCTCTACTATAATACTATATACTATCTCTACTATAATACTATATACTATCTCTACTATAATACTGTATACTATCTCTACTATAATACTGTATACTATCTCTACTATAATACTGTATACTTTCTCTACTATAATACTATATACTATCTCTACTATAATACTGTATACTATCTCTATTATAATACTATATACTATCTCTACTATAATACTGTATACTTTCTCTACTATAATACTGTATACTATCTCTATTATAATACTGTATACTATCTCTACTATAATACTATATACTATCTCTACTATAATACTGTATACTATCTCTACTATAATACTGTATACTATCTCTACTATAATACTGTATACTATCTCTACTATAATACTATATACTATCTCTACTATAATACTATATACTATCTCTACTATAATACTATATACTATCTCTACTATAATACTGTATACTATCTCTACTATAATACTATATACTATCTCTACTATAATACTGTATACTATCTCTACTATAATACTGTATACTATCTCTACTATAATACTGTATACTTTCTCTACTATAATACTATATACTATCTCTACTATAATACTGTATACTATCTCTATTATAATACTATATACTATCTCTACTATAATACTGTATACTATCTCTACTATAATACTGTATACTATCTCTACTATAATACTGTATACTTTCTCTACTATAATACTATATACTATCTCTACTATAATACTATATAATATCTCTACTATAATACTGTATACTATCTCTACTATAATACTGTATACTTTCTCTACTATAATACTATATACTATCTCTACTATAATACTATATAATATCTCTACTATAATACTGTATACTATCTCTACTATAATACTGTATACTTTCTCTACTATAATACTATATACTATCTCTACTATAATACTGTATACTATCTCTATTATAATACTATATACTATCTCTACTATAATACTGTATACTATCTCTACTATAATACTGTATACTATCTCTACTATAATACTGTATACTTTCTCTACTATAATACTATATACTATCTCTACTATAATACTATATAATATCTCTACTATAATACTGTATACTATCTCTACTATAATACTGTATACTATCTCTACTATAATACTATATACTATCTCTACTATAATACTATATACTATCTCTACTATAATACTGTATACTATCTCTACTATAATACTGTATACTATCTCTACTATAATACTGTATACTTTCTCTACTATAATACTATATACTATCTCTACTATAATACTGTATACTATCTCTATTATAATACTATATACTATCTCTACTATAATACTGTATACTTTCTCTACTATAATACTGTATACTATCTCTATTATAATACTGTATACTATCTCTACTATAATACTATATACTATCTCTACTATAATACTGTATACTATCTCTACTATAATACTGTATACTATCTCTATTATAATACTATATACTATCTCTACTATAATACTGTATACTTTCTCTACTATAATATTATATACTATCTCTACTATAATACTGTATACTATCTCTATTATAATACTGTATACTATCTCTACTATAATACTATATACTATCTCTACTATAATACTGTATACTATCTCTACTATAATACTGTATACTATCTCTACTATAATACTGTATACTATCTCTACTATAATACTGTATACTATCTCTATTATAATACTATATACTATCTCTACTATAATACTTTATACTATCTCTACTATAATACTGTATACTATCTCTACTATAATACTATATACTATCTCTACTATAATACTGTATACTATCTCTACTATAATACTGTATACTATCTCTACTATAATACTGTATACTATCTCTACTATAATACTGTATACTTTCTCTACTATAATATTATATACTATCTCTACTATAATACTGTATACTATCTCTACTATAATACTGTATACTATCTCTACTATAATACTATATACTATCTCTACTATAATACTATATAATATCTCTACTATAATACTGTATACTTTCTCTACTATAATATTATATACTATCTCTACTATAATACTGTATACTATCTCTACTATAATACTGTATACTATCTCTACTATAATACTATATACTATCTCTACTATAATACTGTATACTATCTCTACTATAATACTATATACTATCTCTACTATAATACTGTATACTATCTCTACTATAATACTGTATACTATCTCTACTATAATACTGTATACTATCTCTACTATAATACTGTATACTATCTCTACTATAATACTGTATACTATCTCTACTATAATACTGTATACTATCTCTACTATAATACTGTATACTTTCTCTACTATAATACTGTATACTATCTCTATTATAATACTGTATACTATCTCTACTATAATACTATATACTATCTCTACTATAATACTGTATACTATCTCTACTATAATACTTTATACTATCTCTACTATAATACTATATACTATCTCTATTATAATACTGTATACTATCTCTACTATAATACTGTATACTATCTCTACTATAATACTGTATACTATCTCTACTATAATACTGTATACTATCTCTACTATAATACTATATACTATCTCTACTATAATACTGTATACTATCTCTACTATAATACTATATACTATCTCTACTATAATACTGTATACTATCTCTACTATAATACTTTATACTATCTCTACTATAATACTTTATACTATCTCTACTATAATACTGTATACTATCTCTACTATAATACTGTATACTATCTCTACTATAATACTGTATACTATCTCTACTATAATACTATATAATATCTCTACTATAATACTTTATACTATCTCTACTATAATACTGTATACTATCTCTACTATAATACTTTATACTAGCTCTTCCCTACTGTAGAGTCTGTAGTTGTCCACTCTGAGATGGTAGAGCTGGTGCCTGCAGAGGTCAATGAAGATGTTCCACAGACTGTAGAAGCTGAGCAGGATGGTCCAATGTAAGATCAGTAAATCTAGTTTTCTGTTTTGAGATGTAAAGATCACATCGTATTATTCTGCAGTATCTGCAGTACCCGTTGTTTCTGTTGCAGAGAGATGGTGGCTGTCACTAAGACTTACATTGTCGGCAAAGACAACCGCATCCAGGAGCTGCTCGTCCAGCCAGGATCCACCAAACAGACTCTCCCCGGAGGTAGTAATGCTCCGCCTCAGTCTGCTGAGTCAGATGACGAGGAGTTTGGTGAGTGCTGTTACATCTCTCCTGATTGGCTGTGTTCTCCTGATTGGCTGTGTGTTGTCTCATTCCTTCTGATTGGGTGTCTGTATTGTTATATATTTTCCTGTTGGCTGTGTGTTGTTACATATTTGGTGTTTCAGAGTATGAAGATGAAGAAGAAAGAATCAAACTGGAGGGTCTCGAGTGAGTTTAATATTATTCTGTTAAGTAATCATACAGTAATATAGTAATATAATATTATTGATCATACAGTAATATAGTAATATAATATTAATCATACAGTAAGATAGCAGTAATATATCATTATAATATTCTTCTGTAATGACGTGATGCGGCATTGAACAGCATGTTGAATGTTGACCAGGATGAAGGAGGACATACTGTTCTGTGAGAAAAGAGAAGACAACTACCCTGTGGACAGTCTCGTGCTCAACATGTTTGAGAGAATAAAACCAGAAGACCGGTTGGAAGACCACTGCTCTCTTTGTACGTACTCTGTGTGCGTGCGTGCAAATGTGTGTGACTATGTACTCTGTGTGCGTGCGTGTGTGTGTGTGTGCTCTATGTAGTCTCTCTGCGCAAGACTACGTAGTCTCTCTGTATGTGACTACATACTCTCTCTCTCAATCTGATTTATGTTCTAAACGTGACTTAACTTTGTAGTCTCAGAGAAAGGGTATAGGTGCAAACACTGTGGGGAGGGTGGTCGTACCATGACCACTAAGAAAGAAATGGTGACTCATCTTAGGAAGGAGCACGTCCCTGAGTTTGCCCCCTGGCAGTGCCCCATTTGTCAGTACAAGTGTGAGTTTGTCTTATTACATAGTATATTCCTCATGGTGTATTAGATCATTATTACTACATACACATACAATTGTATCAAATTTTCTAGTTGTCAGTATTGTATGACTTCTATAATATATAAAATTGTACTTGTATATCACATATTATGCATTACTGCCGTAAAAAGTATATATACCACATTATAATAATCATATATTTTCATATCTATGTACATATTACGTCATATCATAATAATATCTTTCTATATATTATATTATCATAATAATATATTATCATATAATATTGTATACTACGAGCAGGTATATACCCCGCCTCGCTGCTCCTACACATGAATATGCACACTAATAACAAACCCTTCATGTGTGACAGATGCTCAAAGAGGTTCGGCTACAAGTATATGGTGAGTCATATTACAGTAGTGTTGAGATAAAGTATCAAGATGTATTACAGCAGTGTTGAGATGTATTACAGCAGTGTTGAGATGTATTACAGTATTGTTGAGATGTATTACAGTAGTGTTGAGATGTATTACAGTAGTGTTGAGATGTATTACAGCAGTGTTGAGATGTATTACAGCAGTGTTGAGATGTATTACAGTAGTGTTGAGATGTATTACAGTAGTGTTGAGATGTATTACAGCAGTGTTGAGATGTATTACAGCAGTGTTGAGATGTATTACAGCAGTGTTGAGATGTATTACAGCAGTGTTGAGATGTATTACAGCAGTGTTGAGATGTATTACAGTATTGTTGAGATGTATTACAGTAGTGTTGAGATGTATTACAGTAGTGTTGAGATGTATTACAGCAGTGTTGAGATGTATTACAGCAGTGTTGAGATGTATTACAGTAGTGTTGAGATGTATTACAGCAGTGTTGAGATGTATTACAGCAGTGTTGAGATGTATTACAGCAGTGTTGAGATGTATTACAGCAGTGTTGAGATGTATTACAGTATTGTTGAGATGTATTACAGTAGTGTTGAGATATATTACTACCATATACTATATTGCTGATTACAGCTGCAGATGCACATCAAGTACCACATGGAAGTAGCCAAGCACTCTTGTCCTGTAGAGAGCTGTAAGCTGGTATTCCACGAGCAGGAAACGCTGGAGGTAAGGAGTAGTTCTGGGTACTCTAAGCTCAGCTTGTATGTAAAATCATGTTGAAGCTCAAGTTCTCATCTAATGAAATCAAAAATCTACCAAAGAGACAGATTTTTGGTTTGAAAAAAGTTTTCAAATAAATTAGTAAACATTTGAGATTTGGTTGCAGTGCCCTGCTAAACTATAAGCAGAGCTAATGTATTGGCAGCTGCCGGATTCTCTACCTCCCCAGTCCCCTTCACTTGTAGAAACACGTGGCCCGGAGACACAACTCTGACAGAGTCCTCTACCAAGGTGACAACAGAGCTATTATACGCGAGAGTTTAACCGACACTTTAGAGCTCCTTGTTGCTGATGAGGGCGCTGACGGGGGAATAACTCCTGAATCAAAGAACTCCCAACTCTTTAGGGTAGAGGATGGTTCTATCAAGGTAACGTTACCTGTGGAGATCATTGTGTGGAATAAGTAATGTGGTATATAGTTGATTTATCACACTATGTTGTATTATTTGGCTCCTATGGCACTGTATTGTTTGATGTAACACCCTACCTTCAATGCTACCTTATACTATACGCAACACTGTATTGTTCCACTTCTTTGCCAACAGATCACCGAGTTACCAGACAATAATCTCACGCCACATATAACCACAGCTGAAGGTGATGGCCAATCAAATCTCCCGCTCTCTATCGTCTCCCAATCAGGTATGAGCTCTCATTTCCTGTCTACTCTCCAGTTGTGTATGCATTGCTCTCACGTCTACCATCACAGGAGTTGTTCTCTCTGTTTCACAGATCTGCTCGCCAACCCCAACTCAGTGGTGCAGATACTTCCTGTGTCGTTCCGCAACAACAGTGGAATACCGGAGACCATCAACGTCGTCATTACTGTTCCTCAAAACAGCGTCTCTAAGTCATCAGACTCCACGCTGACCCCAGTCTTACAGCCGACTGCCAGACCCGCCCTCTCAAAGTGAGTCACGTCTACCCTTCCGCCTTCTCTGTGTCTACATGAGAGTGTGAGAGTGTAATGTGTTTGTTTGGGTTTCAGCTCTCAAGATATGGACTCTAATGATTGGCTGGCAAAATCAAAAATGAATTCTATTGACAAGGAGCTGCGAGACTATTGCACTGTACTGGCCACTCCTATACACTGTAAGTAAGGTTATTTCACCCTAGTAGTTACCAGGGTTGGGGTAATTGTAATTGATGTATAAAGATGTAATTGTAATTAATTGCATAGCTAATGTAATTGATTTTTACAAATACTATAATATATAAATAAATGTCAATTACTTCAAACTTTCAAATCTTAAAAATTTCATACTTTTCCCACCATGCCTACAAGTTCAGAATAATTCAATGTAGTATAGATCGCTGCTGAGAACAAAGGAGGTTCACCACTGTCAAAATTGCCCTTGGTAGTTGAACCCTAGAAGTAAGATTGTATAACTTCTATTCATTCCTTTTGAGAACAAAAGTAATTGTAATTGATTACATGGCTTTGTAATTGTAATTAATTACATTATATTTTAACTGTAATTATAATTGCAATTGAGAAATGTTCATGTAATTGTAATTAATTACATTCACCTGTACATTCACCTGCCCCAACCCTGGTAGCTACCCCTATACACTGTACGTAAGGCAATTCCACTTTAGTTTCTACCCCCATACACTGTGCATAAGACCATTCTACTCTAGTGTCCACTACTTTAGCACAATGTTTTATGCTGCTTAAGACCGCCACCAGAGGGCGTTCATCAAGTGCAAAGTCTGTCCGGAAGGTATGGAGGTGCACTTTGGCAGTGTCACGCAGTTCTGTGAGCATCTGAGGAAGGACCACGCTGACAAGGACATCCGACCCTACAAGTGTGACCAGTGTGAATACAGATGTGAGTGCAGCTTCAACCACCCTACACTTGCAATGCCAATTCCTTGTGTTTATAACATAAAACCGTTTCTCTCTCTATGGTCATGTTACCATGCTTATATTATTTGCATAAACATATAATTTAATTTAATTTGTGTTTTGGGATTTGTCTTCTTCAACTTTCATGAGTGTTCCCAAAGGAATGTGTTTCCGTTCTAAAATATTTTGTTATAGCCTTATATTTATGTATTCACTTATGTATGGATATTATGACTTTACTCACAGGCCGAGTGAGGGGCAATCTCGACCAGCACGTGAAGTTCCACTCCAAAGAGAGGCCGTTTGTGTGCACCATCTGCGGCAAGGGGTTCATACAGAAGTACAAACTCAACCTTCACCTCAAGTTCCACGAGAACAAGAGAGAGTGGAAGTGTGACAAGTGTGATAGCGCCTTCAACGATAAGCAGGACCTCTCCCGGCACAACAAGAATGTCCATTTTGACAAAGGTAACATCTGAGAGATTGTGCAGTTACTCTAAACTCTCTCTCAAATATTCAGTCCCTTCCACTGGAAGGTAGGCGTTCAACAACTTTGTTTAGTTTATGATATCATTCTTGAGCTCAATGCTCTGTTTCTCCCAGTGGTCGTGTCCCGCTTTGATTTCATTCAAAATATTTTCTGCTGACCTGCAACTAACTGCAGTTTCTCTGATTCACTTCATTAACTTATCACTCTCAATATCAACTTATCACTCTCAATATCAACTTATAACTCAATATCAACTTATAACTCTCAATATCAACTTATAAATCTGATTGTCAACTTATAACTCTGATTATCAACATATCTTTGAAAATATGATTATATTTTTCACTCTTTTCTAAACTAATGGCGAGAGTTCCATCGTATAGCCTGAGTTCTTGTTGTTCTGTAGAAGACGGAGTGCCGTGCCCCCACTGTGAGAGAGTGTTCAAGAACGAATACATGCTCTCACAGCACATCCACGTGCACACTGGCGAGAAGAACTACAAGTGTGACGTCTGTGAGAAGCAGTACAGCACCAAGGAGAGCCTCCGGTCCCACATGAAGGGCCACCATTTCCAGTTCGGCTGCGAGATTTGCGCTAAGCCCCTCGGCAGCTACTCTGCCTTCATGTGCGTTACTCGCCGTATTATTATAGTATATCACAGTATTATTATAGTATATCACAGTATTATTATAGTATATCACAGTATTATTGTAGTATATCACAGTATTATTATAGTATATCACAGTATTATAATATATCACAGTATTATTATAGTATATCACAGTATTATAATATATCACAGTATTATTATAGTATATCACGGTATTATTATAGTATATCACGGTATTATAATATATCATACTATTGATATACTAGATTATCCTCTCTAGCTTCTGTTCCCTGTTTTCAGAGCCCATAAGAGGCTGCATGACCCCAACCAGAAAGGTCACACGTGTGAGCACTGCGGCAAGGTGCTGCTCTTCAAGGCCACTCTGGATGCGCACATCAAGAGCGTCCACTCCGATGTCAAGGACTTCATGTGTGAGCAGTGCAAGAAAGGCTTCAAGACTCAGGCCCAACTCAACGTAAGATTCCACTGCATACCTTCTAGCTTGAAGTGCTTATCTAGGCAGTAGCTCCTGTCCAGATTCTAACCTGGTGAGAATGTGAATTGTAGAATCACATGATCTCTCACAGTAAAGACAAGCCGTACGTCTGCCAGATTTGTGGTTACGCGGTGAAGCGACGAGACAGTCTGCGACAGCATATGTACCGTCACGCTGATGTGAAGCCTTACAGGTGTGGCAGGTGTGGTAAGGAGTACACGCAGAAACAGGCTCTGGAGATACACCTCAAGTCTAAACACGCAGGTAGGTGCTGGTCTGATCTAGTCTAGTATGTTTCCCGTCTAATAAAAGACTCATGTAATCATTGTAAGACAACTCCGTTATGAATATTTTCAGGGGTGACAACTTTCAACTGCACCATGTGTGACCGCGGATTCAACACAAACTACTTGCTGAAGAAACACATGCAGAAGTCTCACGGCGTCGAACTTCTCAGTAAGATGCCTAAATCTGATCAGGTGATCATAGCCCAGCAGCAAGTCGAAGATGTAAGCAGCTTCACCATCTGTCTGTGTGTCTGTCTGTCTGTGTGTCTGTTTCTCAGCCATGTAGAGTGGTAGTTGAGCTGTTAAGTTGGTGTCTAGTTATAAATGTACTGCTATGCGTCACCATAAGGAAGGGAAGTTCCATAGATGTTTGATACTTAAAGAAATTATCAAATAATTTTTCTCACAGATATGAGTATAGGTTTGGAATTAGTGTTAAGAAGCTGATATGTTAGGGGAGGTGTCACAGAACCACTGTCCAATTTATGATCTTGTCTTATCTTCATCAGATTGCGCAGCTGTGAAGACAGATTTTTCTCCATCATGTTCTGTTGACTTCTTAGTCAGTGAGAACGTGTGCCTGCCCCACCCCAGTTTATATATGGCCAACTACTTCCAGAACTTAGGCTTTCTCATGCACTAATCTAATCCTAATGGACATTAGTTTGGCTCTGCTCTTCCCTGGAAGTCATCAATCACTTAGTCCAACCAATTACCTGTAATCTATACTATTGATATTAATATGCTGTAAACTCCTCTATGATGAATGGTATTCCATTAGACTGTGTTTATAAATACCATGAGATGGCCTAACTTACTCTATGCATGAATATTCCTTGTTAGTCTAGCTCATGAACCCTTTAAACATAGTCAGTTTATTAAAGTAGAACTCAAGCTCTGGTCAGGCAACTCCTCAATAGTCATCTGTATAATACGATAGGCCAAGACTCTGAAGTATCTGTATTATTCCACACACATCTCCAAGTTGGCTCTCTTTTCCCTGGCACTTGTTTCTTTCTGTAGACCAGGTTCCTGTTCTCCTGTAAATCTATAGCCTAGTTTCCTGTAAATCTATAGCCTAGTTTCCTGTAAATCTGTAGCCTAGCTTTTGGTTCTCCTGTAGGAACTGGACAGTCAGCCTCCAGCTGCCGAGGAATCTGGAGCTCTACCTCCGACAGCAAAGAGACAGACAGTACTGATCAACGCTCACATCTGTGAACATTGCCATGAGGTTGGCTACACTCTAACCTAGTTTCTTGTGATTTATTGAAATAGAAATCTCCTTCATCTTCATACCTGTCACCTCGTCATATTTTATGTCTTAGTAATACCACCCTCTGTGACCACTCTACATCCTCTAACTATCTGAACATCGTCCATATGCCAGCTGTTTCTACTAAACTTACTGGTCTACACTTACTATGTATCTTCTCTCTCTATATGTAACCTCACCACACTTACTATGTATCTTCTCTCTCTATATGTAACCTCACCACACTTACTCTGTATCTTCTCTCTCTCTATATGTAACCTCACCACACTTACTCTGTATCTTCTCTCTCTATATATGTAACCTCACCATACTTACTCTGTATCTTCTCTCTATATGTAACCTCACCATACTTACTCTGTATCTTCTCTCTATATGTAACCTCACCACACTTACTCTGTATCTTCTCTCTCTATATGTAACCTCACCACACTTACTCTGTATCTTCTCTCTCTATATGTAATCTCACCACACTTACTCTGTATCTTCTCTCCTCATCTAGGTGTTTGTGTCGCAGCACGCCCTCGCTGTGCACATCCTCAGCGAGCACATGAACCAGGCCAAGTCTGACCTGGCAGAGGAAGATGCCGGCAGCATACCAACCAGCATGGAGGACGGGCAGGTGGTGAACATCTCGGAGACCATAGAGATACCCATCGGCGAAGAGATGGTGCTCGTCCAGTCCGTGGAACCCGGTGAGTGTCTGCTGACTCTCGGCAGCGTCAAGAGATGTCACGCTGTCTATAAACTGTAGCAGGTAGATCTGTTCTACTGATTCTCCTGCAGCTCATGGATAGCTGGGCTATTAGTCTCCTTACGCAGTATGAACCTCTGATAGTTGGTAATCTGTTTGTTAATATATGCATTCTTCAGGTGCACTGTCAGTCACGCTTTCTGGTGACTTCAGTTAGTAGCATACCTCCAGCTGTGAGACGTCTCTCTCTATACTAGTAATAGCAGTTGTAGTAGTGGTAGTATAAGTAGTAGTAATAGTAGCAGTAGTAGTAATAGTAGTAGCAGTAGTATTAGTAGTAATAGTAGCAGTAGTAGTAGTAGTAGTAGCAGTAGTATTAGTAGTATAGTAGTAGCAGAAGAAGTAGTAGTAGCAGTACTAGTAGTAGTAGTAGTAACAGTACTAGTAGTAGTAGCAGTACTAGTAGTAGTAGTAGCAGTAATAATAGTAGTAGCAGTAATAAGAGTAGTAGCAGTAGTAGTAGTAGTAGTGGTAGTAGTAGTAGTGGTAGTAGTGGTGGTAGTAGTGGTAGTAGTAGTAGTGGTAGTAGTAGTGGTAGTAGTAGTGGTAGTAGTGGTAGTATAAGTAGTAGTAATAGTAGCAGTAGTAGTAATAGTAGTAGCAGTAGTATTAGTAGTAATAGTAGCAGTAGTAGTAGTAGTAGTAGCAGTAGTATTAGTAGTATAGTAGTAGCAGAAGAAGTAGTAGTAGCAGTACTAGTAGTAGTAGTAGTAACAGTACTAGTAGTAGTAGCAGTACTAGTAGTAGTAGTAGCAGTAATAATAGTAGTAGCAGTAATAAGAGTAGTAGCAGTAGTAGTAGTAGTAGTGGTAGTAGTAGTAGTGGTAGTAGTGGTGGTAGTAGTGGTAGTAGTAGTAGTGGTAGTAGTAGTGGTAGTAGTAGTGGTAGTAGTAGTGGTAGTAGTGGTGGTAGTAGTGGTAGTAGAGTGGATGAAGCCAGTACCTGCACATACTGGAGTTGAGTGGTTGACTCAGTGTCAGCTGACTATCTCCTCTGTTGCTGTCGTCACGTCGCATCAGGTGGTTTATTCTCACTGGCTGAACAGGGTCTGAAAGGGCCTCTGTTGTGCTCTGGTCCATGGTCACTAGTCATCACTTTCATATCACCAGGGCCAGATTTATGTCTGCTGTGTTACCTGCATGCGGCTGTGCCAACCAGTAGCTGCCTGGATACTCAACAGGTAGTGGCTACCTGTATACTCACCAGGTAGTCGTGCAGCTGATGGCCAACTCTGCAGCCTTCGAACTCTTGGCTCTGTGTCAGATTATGGGATTACTGAGTCTAAAGGAAGAGATTATCTGAGTTCAGTATTTCCAGCTGTAGTAGATTCCAGTTAGTTGTCATAGCCTACTTGGAAGATGAAAGAAATGAGAGGATCATTTCCAATGCTAATTCACATTGTGTAGCTGCTTTGGTGCATAATGCGCTATTGTTAAAAGTACAATAAATTCTTTTGTGGCCATCTCCCACCAAGGCAGATATCTCCACCCATATCTCCAGCCCTTGGTAGTACAACTGATGTCTTCAAACAATCCAAAGGTCTCCATAGCAACGCACACTTTGTAAGCTGCAAATGCTTTAAATATTTTGGCAAAGCTTTGGCAAGTTGGTGTTGGTTGTATGAAGAGGAAGTGACAGTTGACCTAGTTTGTGTGCAGTAACAGGTGTTTCTCTCCAACTCATGTAGTTGCAGACTATATTGTAGACTGTGTTACAGGAATTCTGTCAGCTGCAATAGAAAAGGGTGGAGGCCGGGTGATTTCTTCATCAGAGGCCTCAGGCTACAAGCATCCTCCCACCATTGTCAAGGCCACGAGTGTCTCATCAACTGCCGGCAAGGTGAGGCTACTCCCAGTTCCTAACATGTTCGGGATGTGTTTGTTTAGTTTACTAATAGCTGTCTTCTTTTGCTTAGTTTTAAACTTGGAAAATGTTCTTAGTCCAACCAGTATAATCTGTCTGACTCACAGATTAGCCTGCTGCCTAACAAGATTGTGGCCACGTCTCTGCCGGACAAACTACCCGACGAGACTGAAGTGGAGACAGGAAGTGTTGTAGAAGAGGAAGTAGTGGACACAGTTGTCTCTTCATTCTCCGCAGACGTGCAGACTGTCAGTATCCTGGAGGACTGTGAGGAAGGGGCCGTGGAACAAGTCGTCTCAACCACGTAGACTCTGTAGCTTTGGACCTTAAGCTATTATCTTTTGGCACTCTGCCAGAATTGTTATAAGTTGATGGTTTTGTGTGATACATTCTTACCTATCTTTTGTAAATAGAAATTCGTTACTCTTTCTCAGTAGTGATATTATTTCACCAAATGATTATATAATTTCTCATTTAGAATGTCTCTAAATTTATTTCTTTCTTTTTATTAAGCCATTATACTGTACACTGTAGAGTATTTATAAACATTACCTTTCATAGTTGTTTAGAATATATAATAAAATGCATATTAGTGGCTTCAACTGTGTTCATTACTAGCATAATCTATTTCTTCAATCATACTTGACTAAACAATCGAAAACTGAAGTTGTTACAAATTATGCATTCATCTAGTCATTTTTCCTCTCTGGTGTACCACAAGCAGAAGTATCATAGTAGTATTATGTAGTAATATAATCCTAACATATATTATAGGTTAGCAGGAATATATAGGCATTAGAAACAGCAGGGTAGTCATGGGTGCTTCATTTATAATGCAGATATAGTAATACATAATATAATAGTATAGTAGTAAGTTGCTAGTGGGAATAGTATGCTGATGAAATAGTATAGTTTAGTAGCAAAATTCACATTATATATATAAAGTAACATTATAACGATGTAATAGTGTGGTATAGTATATATCTTGTCATACACACTAGCTGTCTAGGGTCAACACACTGGAGTTGCTCAGCTCACAACTCACTGCACACTTCATTATTCCTTATTCTCGGGCTTGGTATGAATCTGACCAGGTGTTCCAGAAAGCCTTGTTATTAGTGAAAATGTGTCTCAATTTTATATGTCACGTTCTAACAAGGAATCAATAAAACACCTATCCAGTACTTTATAGAGGTATAGCTGTCTGAGAGCCAGAGGGGGGGTTGAGGAGTTTTCAACTTCAAACTTAATTTTGGTGGAAACCAATATTGACCAACCCAAATAATTTTTTAATACGGATGAATGACGTTTTATGTGTTCTCATATTTATCCTTCAGCTAAGTTGAGATTTATATACAACAATTATACTCTCAGGTAATCTCCAGCTAGTCAATGTTTAATCTGTGTCACATATTGGGAGAAATTAACTCAGTCTAAGAAGTGAAACATAGTCAAGTTGAGCAGAATTAGCTACTTAACAAAACCATACGTATTGTGGCAAGTGAAACAGCAATTGCTTACTAAGTATATGCATGACTGAATGAAACACACTGTTTTAGGCATTGGTAATCACACAGTGGTGTATTTTAAGTTTCATGGTTACAACACTTAATTAATGGGAGGAAGTCTAAACAAATGAGTAACTTGAGTATAAATGGTAATATTCCATTTCCTGTACACATTTCACACAGCTGATAAAACTAAGGTGTTGGAACTGCAATAACATGTTTATCTAAGCTCCATCCTAATTATACATTATAACTTTATTCATCACAGATTCTGTTGCTATTTTCTGCTTCACTAACCCTAGAACCTTACCAACCATAACAATCAGAAACTTCCGTTTTCTGTAGCGCTGCATATACTAAGGGGCGTTCACCTCAGCCCCCTTAAACTGTTGATGTAAGTATGCAATGCCTAAAGCTATTCCACTCTCTGCGTATGTGACAAGTGAAGTTACTGTGTAATTTACCAAATCAGATTACAGTATCAGTCTAACAGTAACAGTTGCTCGGAGGTGTATCATCTGATTTACCATTTGGCTGTTACTTACTGTAGATCTCACATCTCACAGCTTTTCTCTCTCACAGAAGTCAACATGAGCTGGATATGGTTTTCAATCTTTCTAGGAGGTATATCTGGTAAGTTTAATCATTGATACAGATTCTTTTTCATATCATTTCAAACAACTTGTTCAAATAATTTTTCCTTATGATAACCTCCCCCCCCCCCTTGTCCGCTGTAATTTTAGTTACTTGACATCTCATGCCTATACTGTTGAGGTTATTCTACATAATTATCACAACGTGTGAAGCTAGTAACTGTAGTACCATACTCAACATTGCCATTGCTGTGTTGTTGAACTGCTATACTATAACTGAAAAATATTGGCACTCTTGACCAATAGCATAGGTACCCCCTCCTCCCCCTCCCCTCCCCCCTGCTGGTCTGTTGTATCATAACACAACTCTATAATGTGACTGATGTAATATTTCTACACGCACTAGTCATCTGTGCTGTACGTATCACTGTTCCTTCTTCAGTATGGTGATGATATGCCAATTCACAAATACACCTGGAAGATTATACCATCAGTTATATTGATATTAATGTTGTCACCAGTTTGTTATACTTCTGTTGGAAAAAGCTAGCACCTGTTACAACCTGTTCCCGTCTCTATTCTCACCTGTCAGTAGACAGTGACTCACAGGCAGTACCAAAATCAGCCCATTATCGTCACAATCACCTCTTCAAGCGAATGCTCACTGGTTCATTACTCTCAGTTAGCAGTTAGCAGTTAACAGCAGATGTTGAGAAGCTGTTACAGCTCCACAAATCATTATTCAACTACATAATGAACAATCGATGCAACAAAAAACTAGTTTGCAATTTTATATAACAAAATGTTGTAGTTTTTATGGTAGAATCGAAGATTAATAATGTGGATATCTTGTAGTATGCATGCAATACTTGTTTACAGCATTCAAGTTTTTATATATTTTACTACAATGCCATACTATATTATATCATGACATTATACTATCATTGCATGTAGCCCTATATCATATTAGATATATTACATTCTGTGAAATTTTATTAGATAAAATTATAAGTAATCTGACTCTGATATTGGTACTTAAACTAGTTGTGTAAGTCAACTAAAGATAGAAAAAGGAACACTTGCATTCTCATTGTTTTTTACTGTTAGCTAATAGGGTGCTATGTAAGCTTCAACTTCTGAGATGAAATACACTTAGTAGGCCAATATACGATGTAATAGACTATGGTAATTTACTTATTAGCACATACATTTCTTCTTTTATGGAGTAGAATTATGATAAAATTTCCAATTGTATTATAATTAATTGGAGTCTAAGAAAGCGTCTATAGCCATAATTATAAGTAAAAGCACAGCTTCATGCACGCAGAGGGGTGGGGGTTTACTGAAACACTGTCAAATGATGAAATATATAACTACTAAATATTCAGTTTTGAGTAACATTCATAATGTGTTGATAAGCTGATAGTTTGATATTTCAGTTGCTGTGAGTCAACTGGAGACTGTAGTCATCTCCCACCCTGACTTCACTTTCGACAAGTACCCAACTCTACAGAGCATGGATGACGTGCAGGCTCAGCCACACAACATAGCCCCTGGATCTTTTCTCTATTACTCCCATGTGTTTGGTAGTCTGAGATCAACAGTCAGAGGGGTGAGTTGCTAAGGATATTATGTTAGGCGTGTGTATATCAAATAATATGAGATATAAGTCTTACTTCTCTATATAATCCTTGGTAATCTGGGTCTATAGCCACACAGGTGACTTCTCATGCAAAGCCTGTTATGGTGGATAACTATATTATATTGTATTCTAATGATTAAGTTAAGTATAAATAGAAGGTTAGCGTCACCACCTGATTATCATTCACTTTTCACTGGAATCTAGAGACAATGTTTTGTATTATAGTAGCTGCTTATAGGAAAGTATATATACTTGAAACATTTCAAGTTTGTTTGCTATATAGAGACTTGTAATTGTACTTGGTCCTGTACAGAGTCTTGCCTAATCATTTATTGTTATTAAAGAATCATATATGTAGGTCAACCTGCTAATACAGCTTAATATTATATGCTTTTATATTGGAAACCTTTATCCAAGAGCCAAGAGATTCTATAATTTTTTAGTTTTGTTATTAATATACATTAATTACTTGTTGGTGTCAACCAGTGAGCGACAGGTTGGTGGCGTGCCAGTTGATCTATTTTAAAGTTTATAGTGTTTTGTAAATGTTATAGCTTTGATAAAAGATCCTTTAAATTTTAAATATATCGACAATCATTACAATTTTTGTCATTTCCAATAAACAATAGTTCATACAGTTGACAATTTTAATAGCTATAATAGCATTTATGTCAACATTAAAATGTCAGATATATTTGATGAAATTAGAAAGATTACTTCTACATTAGTTAAGATCAAAGTTAATAAAACCACACATCAGCTCAACCCTTGTTTAATATAATTATTATATCAGAATTCTACATAATGTAATAATATTATATTAGATTGTTTTCTACCTAAGAACTGTTACCTGTGTTGAAACCTAAAATCTTCACCCACAATTAAAATCCCAAACTAAATAAAATTAGTAACACACCATGTTTGCTGTTTTGTCAGTGATCACTATGATTATGGTGTCATAAGATGGCAAGTATCAATTTAACTAAATCTATAAGTATGTAACCATGGTTACCAGCCAGTAGTAGCTGTGTTGTAACTGTACTAACTATACTATATTATACTTGTAGAACCTGACACAAGTCAAATACTTGCCAACTTCTATAGAGCCCTTTGATCTTCAAATATGGAAGAAATATTCAAATGGCAGCCTTCTGATAGAGTCAGCAGTGACTGTAGTCCCCAGCAGTGCTGACAGTATAAACACATATACGTTACCCACCAGAGTGGAGGTTGATGTTGACAACCTTATTGGTTTATGGATTCCAATAACTTACCCTGTTGGAACACTGAAGAACCCTGGACAGGTAGATGTTGCATCCTATCATTTGGGAATCTAAAGTATTCTATACATTATTTCAAAACAAAGTATAATGAGGAAATAAAGATATGAGAGAAGAACAAGCGACAGAAAACATCGATATTTATTAAATAACATTCAGTAATACTGCTACAACTAGTCAAAACAATTGCAATGCTTGATGGTTACCATTCTGCTATTGGGAAATCAGGTGTTCTGAATGATCATAGCTCCTGCAAAACAAATTATGTTCTTCTTTTTCCCTGTAGTATTTTAAATGGAATTGCAAACTAAAATTATTCAAGACAACTATAGGGCTTAAACTATTAAAATGTTTTCCTACTGTACATAAATTTAGTCATACCATATGATGGTGAATATTACTTCTTCTACTTGGGAAAATTTTAGTTAATTAATTGAGAAGCATTTTATTATGGGGCACTCTAAAAATAACTTCATCAAAAGAATTGCTAAATTTTCATTCAACTGAATATAAAACATGTTAATAACATTTTTTTGTTAATAGGGTCCACAATGATATGATTTTTATATTAATATATATTTAGAAAACACTGGTCACAGTTGTTAGTAAAGAACTTCTTGAAGTTATACATATACTGTTTGTAGTTTGACCAATATCCATTTTACAGTTGCATTGTCAGTAAGTTTTATTAACTATACTATACAACCAATCTATTGATAAACAACAAGCATCAGCCTCATTCATGCACTAGTAGCAGTTTAACCTGCAGTGTGTTTAGCAGGGCTAAAAAGTCTGAATTATAGGCTCTAAGTGACTATTGTGAGTGCTGATGTAAGCAAACTGTGGTTACAAAAGATATGTGTGTTAAATAAGTTTTCCTTGCTCTGATGAGACTTAAAGAGGTGGATACACAACTCCAACAACATGTAGCACACGCTATTGTATAATAAATAAACTGCTACATAACAATGCATACAATAATTATCAACTAAAACTATTACGAGAGCAATTATCACCACTTGGATAATAATAAAGAAAGTTTTAGACATTTGCTTAGTCTAAGCACTTAAAATGTAATTATAACTCTTTCACCACAAGAGAAGCAATGTATGACTTTAATGAACAGAGTTGACCATTTCATGTGAAAGATTTGGCATATTGCAAATAATTAACACGTCTTCATCCACTTGAGAAACTTGAAAAAAATAACTTAGAGCATTTCTTCATTTGAAGCCTGCTAAACTATAATTGATTTTACTGTCTGATTGATTGATTGATTATAATCGACTATGGTTTATGTGGTGTTCCACAGGCTATCACAGATTACTGGATCACTTACGGTGGGTATTCTTCTAAAGCCAAGCCAAATAGTGCTGCAGCTGCAACTGAGGAAGAGCGAGTGACATCTACAACAGGCCTTAGTATACCTCGATCATATTTACCAGCTTTAGAGATCACTGCGGAGTATGACAGTGAGTTGAAGAGTAGTTATAGATATCGTTGTTGAGCTGTTATATGTCTAAACCAATCTGAACGAGTGTATTATATATTTACAGGTAGCTCCCAGCCCCCCACCACCACACCTCTTCCAACTACTACAACAACTGCCACAACGACTACTACAACAACGACAACTACTGCAACAACTACTACAACTAGTGACACTGTTATTACTGCGTCAGAAGTATCTACCCCTTCAGTAAATACAACATCATCTAGTATTGCTACTACCGCAGCCCAACCGTCTACAACAAATAGAAATCTAAGTATGCCTGCATCTACTTCCACAAAGTCACCAACTCCAACTAAACCTCTGTCTTCTGGAGTGACAGCTCCCTCTGGTGGAGAGGTAGCATCCACTAAATCTGCCAACCAATCTGTTGATGTCGGAGCAACTGATAGAACTAAGACTGGTGCGTAAACTCGCTCACTTAAACTAATTGCATTGGCATAAATTCATTCAATTAATTGCTGTTTACATCTTTCTGCATCAGTTTTAAGATATTACTATATTTTACCCTGGTTTGCTAGTAATTCATAAATTTAAAGAAAAGATGTTGACTCAACATCACAAAAAGATAAGCAAGTTATTTTTAATCTCACAACACATTCTATATGATTCCTGTTCCCAGTTAGCCATAATTTTCAAGCTTCTAAAAATAGGAAACTAAAATTTATGAGATCATGACAACTACTACATTTCAAATAAAAACTGGCCACATTTGACCTCATCAGTGAAATTGTATTAGAAACTTGCTACCGGGTCATTACTAAGCAAATGCTATCTGTGTGAGAAGAGAATACCATTATAGTGATACCAGTGTGTATAAGTGTGTACAACTGTGCTCTAGTGATATATGGTTGTAGGAATTTAATGTATGATTAGATTTGCTTAAAGTATCCAGACAGAATTGAAGCTTTCAATATTTGATTCCTTATTAGAAACTAATTTTCCAATTTTCACACTATTCAATCGCTTCTAAGACTGTTGCCTCCATGAAATTTTTAATAACGTAAGATGAAGCAGTCAAATTCCTCTCATATTGCTAGTGAAGAGGTTTTTACTAAACAACTTGATAATATGACGTGGATTTAGACCAAGTAATTAGTGGTGTGTTGTGTTGAAACTAAACTAGGTTCTTAGTAGGTTTATATCCGGATGTGATTCACACCTAGCATGACCTTGACACACAGATTACTTGATACAATAAATATTCAGTGCTTTAAATCAGCATTAAAATGCAGTACAAAATTACAAAGCAATTAGATTCGAAAACCATAGCAATGGCCATGGTCTCCATAGCAACTCATTACTGTTAGCAGCAGACTACTACGTACAGGGCTCGTTTAAACACTAAGAGAAGTTTCCACTAAACTTTACCAATTTACATAACACTATCTAATAAAACAAGCTGCATGCTATTTGAAAAACTTATACATATCACATACTGTCTAAAATAAGTTTTCAAGTCTACCATAACAGTTGATTAAAACCAAAATTATCCTTGATTTACATACAGCACATAATATATTACATGTTTAAAAACAAAACAAAACTAATGAAATTCAACTACACTGAATTTTATTAAACAGCTATACGAATAACAATTGTTCAACTATTGTTAACATGACTAAGCAATATTTTAAACAGGCTTTAATTGGTACCTTGAGTTAAATTAATAATATAATCATTTTATATTTCCATTAATAATATTGTTCTAAAACTGAAAATTGAATTAATCTGATATAGTTGATTTGTGTGTTTCAGGTGTTGTATGGGAAGGAGAGCTCCTCATAATTGTAATTGTTGCTCCTACGGCGGCGTTCATAGTTCTGCTTATAATGGTCTCAACTGTGCTATGCGTGAGGTATGACAACTCTTGTTTTACTTTATTTTATATAAACTATTCCTACAACAAGTATGTGAATTATAAGTGCAACTCAGTATGTGTGTGTGTGTGTGTGTGCGTGCGTGCGTGCATGTGCGTACGCATATAATGAAGCAATCGACAACTTATAAGTATATGGTTGTCTGCATGCTCAACGGTTAATTTATAACAGTATTCTAACAGTATTTTATAGCGAATATTCTCTTTTTATCTAGATTTAAACAAAGACGAATAGAGAAGACAGACAGACTGAAAAAGTCTTACTTGGCGGGTGCCAACTCTATCCACGACTACGAGATATCCGAGACATACAGGTACCCTAACCCCATGTCAAACTCAGCCTATCAAAGTGATGAGCACGTGAATCACTCAGACGATTTGGTAAGAATCTGACTTCCCTTCTGCATATTCTCTGACATTGAGTTATGAAGATAGCTCACATCAAATACTGATTGCGATATTTAATATAGTTCTCAAGTAACACTACGTGGCTAACACTAACATTGGATGTTAAATTTATATACATGTGAACCACACCGATAAACTTGTAAATAGAATTTAAAGTGACACACATATGTCCTCTAGTAGGTGCTTCTATGATACAAATCGTAATATATTAAAGTATGTGCTCTACCTATGAGTGGTGAGTATTCACATGATATGAAGATCACGCAGTTGTTTCTCTGCAGCAATCGACTCTCTAATTTTTGATTGGAACCTTCAAATTATTTATAGTCAAAATTGTATTAATAGTTTTACAATATAAAATAATAGCTAATGATGTTACTCTAGAACAAATATATGTGCAAATGTTGACTGACTTAATCCTTTAAACATTTATTCTAGGAATCTGATTCCAGATTACAAGTTAGTAGTCAGACAACCAGGATATGATGTGACAAAAAATTCAACCAATCAGAAGCATGAATGAAGCTAAATACTTCAGACATTTTTTGTGAAATAGGACATAATATATTTTGCAATATTGTAAATAATTGCTCAACCAATATTATTGATATGATTTGTGCATATAACCAAACTATTTAGTAGACTAGAGACATGTTTTCATTTTCAATTTAGATATTAATATTCTTTGTGGGAATAAAGATTTCTGTTACTTTAATGTTATTATACTGCTTTAATGACATCCACAAGATCAAATTCTTCTATATCATTACAAATACTTATACTATATATGATCAAAGATATTAAACATTCAATGGTGTTTACACCTTCAATGAAGTCCCAGCTGTGCCCACCTAATAAACATGGCTGTCACAGGGTCTAGTGTTAATAGTCTACTGAAACTATCTAAATACTGCCATTTCTTTTTTCATAACTAGAATATATTCCTTTGCATTTGAATTTTTAAACTGCATCTATAAAAAGCTTTACCAATACTGCTATACTCTTGTTTTTGACTTTTAGGCTTATAGGTTGGCGTTTTACAAAGTACAAAACCAAAATTAAAGTGTTTTATTTTTTTAGCAGCATAAAAATTGTAACAGGCAAAATTTTTTAGTTATTAAGCAGTAAACAGTCTGAAAAAATGAATTAAAACAAAAGCAAAAATGAAGTTTATTTGACAATTCTGTGAATTAATTTAAAAAAAACACAACAGCTAAATTCAAAATATCCTCAAAAGATGAGCAAACATAAGTACTTTTTAACCATGCCTCAAATAAAGCAGGTAACTGGGATATGCATTATTTATTTATGCTAAGCGAAAAAATTGCAGTAATTTCGATTTTATCATTATCAGTGTTTGCTCGGATACACAGAGATCTTTCGCCTCCATATCATCATTAATCCTTAGTTGTGAGCACTTTTGACCTAAAATGTTACAACTGTTTTTTGAGGTATAAAAATATTTTAAAAAAGTAAAGCTTATGTGAAACACAAATTAATTTTTCTACTATTAAATTTTTAGTGCGAAAGAGCAAATTTCAAGAGAAGATAATGTACTAATTGATTGACTAATTATTTCAAGGAGGTTAAAGGAAGATAGCATGGATGTTGATAGCATTGGGTTTGGTTCCTGGGTGATTTTCTTGAATATAATATATCAGATATAATATGCCTAGCATAGCAAAATGCTTTCACTAGATGCTTACCTGTATAAACATCTAGAACATGTATAGCTCTTTCTTGATTGAGTGATCCACAAACAAGGACGTAGTTGTTTTTGTAGCAAGAAATAGGTCCTGGATGGAGTAAGTTTTGTACACTCCACAAAACTTGCGCAGTTTTCTCATTGATCCTACACACTTCATGGGAGTTTCGATTGCATAAAATAAGGCCAGCTCCTCTCACAGCGCACATCCAATGTCCATTACTTGGAGAAATGAGCCAGAGGTTACTCACTAGTTGGAGAAAATCATTCCTTTCTGTTGAGTAAACCCAGAGAGAGTTTGTGGTGCCGCAGCTAGTAATCATCTGATTCTCTAAGTTGACAAACTTTGTATTTTGAGTAGCATTGCTGTGGTTATACTGCTGCACTAGTTCAGGCTCTCCATCACTTAACTTGTACACCAACACTACACCTGATTGTTTCTTGGTAACATGGTTTGTATGTTCGATGGCAACATCGCTTTCATGTTCAATGGCAACATCGCCTGTATGTTCATTGACGACATCGCTTGCATGTTCTTCGGCGACATAGCATGTGAGAATGAACAAATTATTTCTGTGGACATCCATGTCACTGATTAGACCGGATGAGATGGTTATAATGTTGTAGTGAATCCGCATGTTCTCATCTATCATGTTAACAGACTTGTGACTGCCAATGTACGTTTTCTTTCGGTAAGTGCAGACAAATCGACACCAGTTCCTTGTCTTGAAAGAATGCTGCAGCTGAAATGCCTGTGGTGGCTGTGTTTCAGTTGCTCCCTCTAAGAAGATTTTTTCTGGCACAATTTGTATGTCTATCGATCGGAAAGGACCTAAAAACGAAAAAAAAAGTAGTTTATGAATATGAAAAAGACGATGTGCTGTTTTTCGAATAAAACCAATTGGTTGACATTGTCATGTAAAGTTATTCAGATAAGTTTGATGTAGAATGTTCAAAATTACTCCAAAAGTAAAAATTAGAATGTAATAATGAATTGCTTTGTTTATTCACATCTAATTTTCTTACCAGCATCTGCTAGCTGGACAGAATAGATTTTAGACCAATGCATCATTGGAATATTGGATATTTTACTTATCCTGTTTAGCCAATTACCATATTTTCGTATGATTTCAACCTGAATAAATATAAAACGCATTATTAAAAATAACCTGTTATTGAACAAATATGAAATTTATATATATATATATATGTGTGTGTGTGTGTGTGTGTGTGTGTGTGTGTGTGTGTGTGTGTGTGTGTGTGTGTGTGTGTGTGTGTGTGTGTGTGTGTGTGTGTGTGTGTGTGTGTGTGTGTGTGTGTGTGTGTGTGTGTGTGTGTGTGTGTGTGTGTGTGTGTGTGTGTGTGTGTGTGTGTGTGTAATTTTATATTTGTTGCACACGCACGCAGGCACACATGCACGCAGGCACACATGCATGCAGGCACACATGCACGCAGGCACGCACGCAGGCACGCACGCACGCACGCACGCACGCACACACTCACAGACACACAAACACACACACACAATAACAAAATGTTGTGCTAATTCTTAAAACACTCCTCAGTATTTTACATCAACAAGAACTGCTTTTCAATTGTACCTCCGAAAAATTGCCATTTATTATCTCTTCTTTCAGTTGGGCTTCTTCATTGCTAAGAAAGGAGAAATTTTTATCCACATCTTGCTTGAACTCGCAGAGTCTCTTTTGAGTTTCAAACCTTGTAAAAATGAGCTCTGCTGTGAATTCTGCATATTTTTGAGAAATAGCTCTCACCTAAAGCAAAGCCAGAAATATTACTAATTGGTATCTTTTTTGTTTCAGCAAGAGTTTGTCAAGCAATTTAATTTTTTTCTAGATTTCGAAAGAAAAGAAAAGCAGGATTGATAAATTTATCTTCTGAAAACTAGATGTTATCTGTACCCACTTACACAGAAATAACTGTGTAGACAACTGGTGCATCAGAGGTGCATCAGAGTATTTTTACTTGTTGCATTTTGTTGAACTTTAGTGTTTGTTTTACTAATTAGGTGTGTTAGTTGTTACATTACAAGTCCGAATAAGCCCACAAACTCAGCAACAGTCGCCTGTGTCAAGCAAATGGCTACAACTTAAAAACATCAGTGTTTGTTGTGATTGTGTAAAAGTGTACAGACTTGGTAAGCCATTCACATAAATATAGACAAATTCATATACAGTAATGTGCGATACTGAACTACCTGCTCCTCTTTTGCTCTTTCAAGTTTATCTTGCCAGTGATTGGTCCACACATCAAATGCAAACTGCTTCTTTTCAACCCTAGCTGACAATTTTGACCAGTTGGCTACTTTTTCAGTGACTTGGAAGAGTAGAATCCTGGCATTTCCTGACAGGTCAGTGGCAAAGTCTGTTATATGGATCAAGGAGTGTGGTTCACCTGCAGCTTCTGCAATCAACCAATTGGTCTTAGTACTACATTAACACTTCCATCATCACATTTGGTTGAAGTGTGTGCATATTTTATACACAATTTGTTTATTATAAAATATCATTATATTATATAATACATCATATAATATTATATGTAATTTGTAAAACAGTTCTGAAAATATTTGATTTTTAAATTACTGTTTCTTTTTTTAATGAATAAAATTTCATAAATCAATCAAATTGTATAATTTTATAATATATGCATTATAAAAGTCGTTTAAGCATATCTATGCAAAAAATATTAGCTCTGATTGACTGCAAGTTCATATATAAATTTGATACTTGTATTTTACTTAGTACTTGGATTCTACTTAGTACTTGTATTGTACAAGACTTACCAGATGCGCATTGCTCTTTATGTTTGCTACATTTGCGACAGAAAAGCTTGTGGCACCATTTGCAAACCATGTGCACGTCCTTGTCTTTATGATCACAGGGTCGGTCATTGCTTTGATTGGTCAATTTTTGATGTACAGGTTCCTTCTTCACAGAATGTTTTTTCTCATGTTCCTAAAGACATTGTGATGACATAATATACACAAGGCAGTGAAATATTATAAAGGGTAAAGACACAACAGTTTTTTGCCAATTAAACACGGTTTTTCAGTGATTTAATGGCTTTTTAAGAAATTATGTTTTTATTTTACTTTTAACGTATTCTTCACAGTTCAAGTTTTACAAGAGAAATATTTCTATCAAATAGAAGACTTGTAATTACCGCAATGTGCAAGAGGCAGAAACATTCTTTACAGGGTGAACAATGGACGAGCGTAGTGGGATAGTTTTGCTGAGGTTCATTTCTACACATGGAGCAGCTGGTCATGGCATTTGTTGACCTATCCTCAGTATCTGTCTCCAATGTTGATACCTCGTAATCGCAGCTGAAATCAAAATACTTCTTTGAGGTATAGGCAGACTAAAGTTGAATTATCATAACATTTCATTATTTTAAGAGCAATGAAACAACAGAATGTATTATCCTTTGTGAATTTTTTATAGTCATTGGCTGGCATAATCAGTTCTCAATACTATGATACCATCATTTCTCAAAAAGAGATTCTAATTTAAAAATAATATTTTGTCATTTCATCTTATACTGCAACTATAAAATCTCAATATCAAATTAAAATAACATACTTAAAATTATGAAAGAATCAAATTGTTCTTGTTAGCAACTTACCAGCAAAACTCGCATATCACTTCTTTCTTTATGTTGTATTTAGCATCAAGCATGCATAGTCTACAGTAAACATGTTTACATGGCAGCTTAGTCAAAATGAGATCTCTATTGTGTCTCCCGCATTTGTCGCACTGTCTAATCTTATTGATCTCTGCATTTGACACCGCTTTTGGCGAGGAAGATTCTGGTGCTGGTTGAGAAGTAGAAAACTTTATTGATCGGCGTGGACAATTAACATAAACTTCTTCAGGTAGCATTGCAATAGGAGTTGCTAGTTGACTAGAAGCTTTTGGTAAGCGCAGACGTACAGGTGGACTTTGAATTGGTACTGAAGAAACTACAATGCTCTTTGATGACCGAGGAGGTAAAGGTGGACATTCTGGTAGAATGATGGAATTTGTAGGAGAAGGTGAAGGCAGAGGAGGGCCTGGTAAATTAACAAACTGCTTTGGCATTCGGAGAGACTGAGCACCAGGTTGGCAAAAAGTGTTACGATCTGATATCAACTGAGTGGTTGGTGGTATCACCCGGGTAGTCAGTGATGTTCCCGAAGAAGTCCATGATTTAACTGGAGTGGTTGGTGATGTTGCTTGAGTAGCAGGTGATTTTACTCGAGGAAGCTGTGAAGTCACTCGAGTAAATGGTGATGTCACCCGGGTAGTTGGTGATGTCACTCGAGCAGTTGGCGATTTCACTCGAGCAGTTGGTGACGTCCTCGGAGAAGTCGGTGATTTTACTGGGGTGGCTGGTGAAGTTGCCCTAGTTGCAGGTGATTTCACTCGAGGAAGCCGTGAAGTCAGTCGAGTGAATGGTGATGTCACGCAAGCAGTCGGCGATTTCACTCGATCAATCGGCGATTTCACTCGATCAGTCGGCGATTTCACTCGATCAGTCGGCGATTTCATTCGATCAGTCGGCGATTTCACTCGATCAGTCGGCAATTTCACTCGATCAGTCGGCAATTTCACTCGATCAGTCGGCGATTTCACTCGATCAGTTGGCGATTTCACTCGAGTAAATGGTGATTTCAGCCGAGCAAATAGTGTTGTCACTCGAGTAGTTGGTGATTTCACAGGAGTAGTAGGTGATGTCACCGGCGTAGCGAGTGATGTCACTCGAGTGGCGAGTGATTTCATCTGAGTAGCAGCGGGGGTCGCCTGAGTAGCAGCAGGGGTTGCCTGAGTAGCAGCAGAGGTTGCCTGAGTAGCAGCAGGGGTTGCCTGAGTAGCAGCAGGGGTTGCCTGAGTAGCAGCAGGGGTCGCCTGAGTAGCAGCAGGGGTTGCCTGAGTAGCAGCAGGGGTCGCCTGAATATCAGCAGGGGTCGCCTGAGTAGCAGCAGGGGTCGCCTGAGTAGCAGCAGGGACTGCCAGGGTAGATGATGACATCACTGTCGATGTTGCAGTTGAAACTGGAGTTCTTGGTGAATCTTCCATTCTGCTGTAAATGTCTCCACTATAATAAATTTTATTCTGATATAAAACTCCTTACTTGGTGCATCAATTTCATTACTAGTAAGTAAAATAAACGCTCACAAGTAGCACAAATACCTTTAAAACTCAGTCTAGTTTATTTGAAATAATGGGATACAGCAAAAAGATTTGTAACTCACCTAATAGAATGAGTGAGATCTCAATATAGTGTTAAGCTGACATGATTAGCAAAACCAAGGTTATTTAATTAACTTACCCTAGTTTCTTAACAGTTTACTTTTAGTTTTAAGTTTTCTCTACTCATATACGGAGAAAAGTAACATTCACTTGCCAAGCACTTTATGTTCATAAATCTTTTATACCAGCAGCAGCTAAACCTGCCAACAAGCTTGCTAAAACTCTGATGTACAAAGCTACCTTTTGGTAAGAAGCATGGCTATTGGAAGAAACCTCTACAAATAACAAAGAGTTTTAGCAAAAATTGAAAGCTATAGTGTGAGATTATAAAATATAATTGAGTTTTGTTATACTAAGTTATAATCATGCATTATTATACGTATCCCATAATACAATTTCTAAACATTTTGCTTCACTTCTTATATATGTACTGTATCATAATAAGCATTTTGATAACAACACAATATATACATAGATAAAATATACCTCTTTAACATAGGTTTTTCAAATACATAATTTATTCAAATTGTAAGGTGAAATGCCTTCAAGCTGTTATGATGTCTAACACCAAACAGTATGCAGCTTGGATATATCTCAGAATTTTTTTCAATTCCTACTGCAATAATAATTTTTAAAACTTTCACTCAATATATAAATGACACCAAATTTTTTAATTTCTTCAAATAATTTTAGTCTGCATGAGGCTGTTGATAAGATAATTGTGATAACACAACTTCTTTTACTATGTTTTTTATCTCAAACACTTGTCATTCCTGATTTCTTCAACACTGCACCAATATCAGACTGTTAGTGTCTTTTATCCAATTAAATTGCTATATTTCAATGTATGAGAAATAAAATATTATGAATTATCCCATAGGGAAAAGGGAAGGGCACAACGGTCATAGGGGTACAAACACTCGGTCAAATTATGAGAGAACTTATTGACTTGAAGCTGTGAGTTTTTTTAATAAAAAGGTAATGATATAATTATTCAGCCTTTGTGGTTTCAACACTTACGGAGCATGCATGTAGAAAAGGCAAGTCAAAAACTGTTATTACCTACTTCTTGCAAAGTTTTCAAGATGTCATTAAAGCTTTAAAACTTTTTACACTCAAAAGTAACAAGCCTATTTTTACTGATATTGTTGTCATTGTCTTTACATATGTTTTCTCTACATTGCTTAATTAGTATAATAGCAAACTCTAAGATAAATTTTCTTTGAGCCACATTTATTTTCAAATTGGCCACACAGGCACAATGAGCCACCTGACCATTGCACCCTTATCACTGTTATTAGTTTGTTTGCTCAAAAAGTTGGTTGAAATGTTAAACATATCTATAGATATAGCCATTTCTAACCTTTTTATTATAAAATATCAAAGACACCGCAGTAAGACTACCAAACTACAAGTTAAGCTGCCTTAAAATATACACCTGGTGAGCTTATAGCTTTGCCATAATGTATTTGACTAAAATAAATTGTGTTGCTCATCTCCTCCCTGCCCCTTTCCAAACTCTAGCCATAAACTGAAGCCATGCACCTTAGCTATAGTTCATAGAAAAAAGTCCACCTGGAGTTTTGTAGTATATGTTAATAAAGTTTTTTCTGATGAAAGTTCCTGTGAAGTGGAAATAGAAGAAACATTTTTAGTTCTAAACAATAATGGTGATGGCACCGTAGAAATGAGTAATGTGCATTTCATTTTGCCTCCCCTGCTATCTGTGGGTGCCCAAACGGTACAGCTAAAACATGATTTTTGCTGTAGATCGGAAAGAGTATTTTTATTTAATTGTGTATATTAAATAAATAAAGATTAGATACAATCAAATCAGCAAAGTTTCAATATATTTGTTGTGTCTCACCCAGTGGCCCAATGTACCCTGGTACAGGGGCACAATGGGCCGGTTTTTTCGCCATGGCAATTTCGTGATTCTGAAAGTTGTGAAAGAGATAGAAACAACAAACTGATGCCTATAATAGACAACTGGTGTTGCATTTAGACTAAAGATTATTAAACTAAAAACTTGAAAAACAGATGAATGAGAGCAAAAAATTCAAAAAATCAATCCATTGTGCCCCCCCTTACCCCTACAATAAAATAGGCAAACAGAGAAAGTTCTGGAGTCTTGTGAAAGACTTGAAATATGAATCAATCAAAGCAATTAGTTCTCAAAGCTGATCAGTATTATGTAGCTTGTGGAGGAAATCTGATCTGTAAGCTAACATTCCTTTATGCATTCAAATTTTTCTTCAAACTAAGGAATTGGCTTTAACATAGTGTTGGCAAAAACATTTTGAAAAAAATACCAATATTATAATAAGCTGTAGAGAAAAAAGGTGCACACAGGTAAATATAATGTAATAATTATATGTACCAGAGTACTAGCTTACATATTTTACATTTTACAGTAATTATAAAACATAACTATAAAATATTATAATATATTCTTCATCAAAGCTAATTTTTTTGAATCACTTCATGTTAAATAACACTATAAAAACAACAGATAAGAAATTAAATGACTTGCATTGCTTAAAAAACATTTAGTATTTAGAATCAGAAGGTTTAGCTAAGAATATTGTCTATTAATTTGCAGGAAATTGTGAATTCAATTACTCTATGCTTTAGCTATTCTCCTGGAAGTATTCAGATTGTTGGGAGATGAATCATCAGTCTGTTACCATAGCAACTAGTGCTACAGTGATAATCTGGTGATGCATGCATCTTCTGCCATTAATTCATCTGTAGATATCGAGCAGAGATGAAGGGAAACTAGCTCTCATCTTGTTTAAGCTATTAGTTTCAATGTTTATAAAGCATCTAGATGGAGCTCTCCAGTTTATTAAGGCTTATATCATGCATCTTCTTAATAGCCTTGCAAGTCAGTGGTAAGTCTTTTGCTAAGAGTTGCTTTTAGCATTGTTTAGCAATTCTACAGCATTTTTAGCTAAGTTACTATTTTACGATATTCAACATTGAAAGTCAATGTTTTTTTATAATAAATAGCCATCGCTTTATTTCATTAGCAAAGGGTTTTTCAAAAGTTTTCCAAAAACAACTTGTTTTAAAGAAAAGCTATTTATTTTAGCTTTGTTGTTTTCAATTACTTTAAAAATATTGAAACCTTCATTTAGTTTTTTCCAAAGGGAAATTAAGAAATAGATGTGCATATCATTGACATAAGAATTATTTTCAAACTGATATCAACAAAAGAAGCTAAAACTGCGGCATGATTTAGTATATAAGTGAAACTAATATGGTAAAAAGTTGTTTGGCAACTAATTCAGCCACAAAACTACCAAAAAGAAATTGGAGGCTGTGAATACATCAATGACTAATTATGCAAAGCCAAGATTTATGTCTTACTTCTGCATATCTATACCCACTAATTCCATAGAAGTTTCTACAGCTCATATTTTTTTGTCATTTCAAAAGCTCTGATCTTGAAACAAAATTGAAAGTAGTCTTATCTGTTTTAAATTTAATTAGTTTAATCGTTGCTGCTAGTTAAAATGATGAATGACTGTTATTGCAAATTTTAGCAAACTATTGTATCTAAGCACATTAGGGAGTCTGAAATTCTTCAATTTCTATTTCGTAAAACCTGATCAAATCTATAAATTTGATGAGTGCAGTAATCAGCTGTTGAAAGTGAAATAATCACCTAAAGTTCAGTTTAATTTCATTTAAATTGAGTTTATAGTTGACTAATGTGACAGATGTGCTCCAGAAATTGTTGAACTGTACGTTGTTTTGTTACACTTAAGCTGCATGGCAGTTTTGATGACTCATTTAAACTATACAACAACTTCTAATATGAATGCATGACACCACGTACAGTGATATGTTTGTTTCAAGACTGTGGCTTATATTTAGTCAATATCAACTCTATTTTATGTTACTTTGAGCAGTTCTAAAACATATAATGTGATATAATATATGATATAGTATAATATAATACAATTTAATATAATAGTATCATGTAATATAATATAATACAGTTTGATACAATTTAATATAATATAATGTAATATAATATAATGTAAGGGAGCAGCTGTGGTCTAGGAGTTAGAGCGTATGCCTATATGTAAACACGAGGTCATGGGTTTGAGCCCAGACAAAGACCATTGGTGATGTTAGGAAGAACATCCAGTCATAATTGCTCCTGTGTCTCATTAAAACAAGTTCTTAGCTTGCTTTAGCAAGAACCCTTTCTATTAGGGGTATCTCTTTAAATTAACATTATGTAACATATATAATATAATAAAAATTATGTAGTGATGAAGGGAGATGAATACAGATCTTTTCACAACAGCCATCCTCCATTTTATTACATCAGAAGCCAGTTTTCATGTCAACAGAACACAGAAATTCTGTGGGACTCCATAGCCATAGAGGTTCACCCTGGAGCTATAGAAGGGTGTGGCATGGTTTTATTCAGCACTCATGTAAGTTCACAGTCTGAATTCTAGAAGATAACAGCAACCTTTAAATAGATTATACGAATGTCTTATTCAGTAATCAGTAGATCTATATTAGCTGAACGCTCTGCATCCTGCAACAGCTTCATCTGCAGTTTGTGATTCAACTTGAAAACTTTAAAGTAGGATGATCTGAATAGAGTTTAGTAGTGCCAATATCTACAATCTACAGAAAATATTTTAATAAAGGTAACTTTAACTGCTGGGAAAGGCAGCAGCAACGTAGGTCTAGCATGCAGTTAGAGTTAGGTCTAGCATGCAGTTAGCATGCAGCAATATAGGTCTAGCATGCAGTTAGAGCACTGGCCTAGTAAACACAAGGTCAGTGATTCGAATCTCAGTAAGGCCGTTAGTGATCATGTGTTAGGAGGAACCTTTAGTAGTATTCACTTTTTTTCGAATGCAGGTGTTCTTACAGGATAGCAAGTATAAACTCAGACATACAAAATTCCTGATCAGCACTAACTACATGTTGTATGATGTAGTTAAAAAATGTTATTTAGAACTTCTCACCATAACATAGGTAATACCTTTACTCATTTTGTCACTTACTTTTTTTTGTAAAGGAAAAGTTGTAGTGGTTGAAACTACCAAAGAAAACACATTTCTGTCCCTGAATCTGGGAGAATTGCAACATACAATAATCATACTGATTATCGATAATATACACATGTAATACAGTCTGATCTTTATTAATAATAATATTACAGTCGTAGAGAAGCTTAGCTTAAGTTCCAAACTATGCTTAGCCTTCTGGCTCAAAGAGTGCATTGAGAGCAGCAGTATTGCAAACCAACTCCCACTTCTATTCAGCACCTGCAGTAAGATACTAATACTTCTGTGTAGGCTTAAAAGGTTTGCAGTGGTAATACTCAACTGTATAGACACAAAATCAGCAGTATAGTCATTTTATAATTCCTAACTTATATGCTATACTTTGTACAGCACTGCACACTATATTTTGCAATCTATACTCTAGCACAGCTATGTTAAGTTAACATTCTATAATCTATACTCTAGAGCACTGCTACGTTAATCATCATTAGCTGCACTAAGCACACTCTCAGGGTAACACCAACCTTCATCCCTCTCGCAATTTTAAGTACCCATTCTATCTATAAATACCTCCCTATAAGTTATTGCCCCAAAGTCTATCATTTTAATTGGTGCTATAATTTTCGATTTTCTGTTGGCACAATTGTCATTACATGACACACTTGCTTGCCTGTGTAATATTTTGATTGGAAACTGACAAGCTACTTGCATTCTCAAACATATTTCTATATTGTGAAATGAATGTAAAATAAGTCTGCATCGATTATATCATGTAAGATAACATCAGAACTTGTTATTGCTTCAGATGAAGTTTTAGAAATTATGATTTGGTGTTTATAACAACTGATATAACCAACATTATTAGATAAAATACAGGAAAGTGGGGCTGGTTGAACCAAAAATTAGGTTTCTTTTAACATAGGTTTGAAAAAAACTTGACAATCCAAAGACTAGCACTATGAAAGTTAATCATAAGTTGCTGTCTTTGTTCAATAAAACTAAATTTGCATAAACATTTTGCTCACTAAGATAGAGCCAGTTTTTCTACTGTAACCTGTTCATTTTGGTACAACATGCCCCAGTAGGGATGCAAGTTGAACCACCCCCTGCAATAGTTGAACCAGTGTCATTGATTTTATAATATAAATTGTTTTAACTACTTTGCAAACTAAAACAGGATTTATTAAACGTTAAATAGAACGAACATAAAAAATTGGCATAAATAGATGACAGAAACACTTGATGTGATATCTCATTGTAACCCCTTAAAACATTTCACAGATAGTTGACACAGGACAAGATTTAAAACCCAAATAGTAGTTACATCTTTAAGCTGCAACAGTCAAGCCTTCTAATCCTGAACTATATAATGACTATAGATCACATATTTCATAGCTACAGCTTACCGTGTTAGAAGATCTTAATTTGATTTGATTTGTGATTACATCAGAACAGTTTGCAATGCATAGCAAGATGGTATTTCAATTAAAATTAGGCTTAAAAACACCCTGCTTCGACAAATTAAACATGTAAGAAATGATAATGCATTTAAATAAAGGTAAAGCATATAGATAAAGGTGAGGCATGTAGGTAAAAGTAAAACATATAGGTAAAGATAAGGCATTTAGGTAAAGGGGAAATATATAGGTAAAAGTGAAGTTTTTAGGAAAAGGTAAGCTTTCTATAGGTAAAGGTAAGCTGTCTATAGATAAAGGTGAGGTGACAAAGATAAAGGTGAGGTATCTAGACAAAGGTAAAAGCCAATTTCCTTTTATTTATTACTAATCTGCTATCACCCTGAAGGTAATGAATATAAATTGCTTCCACAATTATTGCAATAATCTTTTAGACTAATTTATATATTTTCAACCATACACATTCATGCAAAGCATTAAAATTATTATTAAACCATCAAAACTGATTTATGACAATTTATTAGATTATTTATTATATTTGATTATGAGCTTTCTACTGCAGTTATTGGTCCTACTTAGATCTACAGCTTCCTCATGGTTAATGCAATTTCAACTGATTATTTAATATTTTTACAATAACAACTTATAAACTTTAGATGCCGCGAAGTTGAAATTATACAAATGCTTAGTCTTTAAATTATGGGGCTGCATAGAAATGAGGTGTAATCTGAGAGCTTCTCACATTGCTTACCTTTGACTTGTAGGCACCGACTCTGTGGTCAGATATTGATGGATGTCTAAACCAATACACTGGAGACTCCATAGAAGGCTGTCAATTTGATGATGAGTTTGGGCTGACATATCAAATTAATACAACCAGGCTACAGAGCAACAGAAACATCACCTTTCCTTGCGTTGAATCAACCAATATCCCTGAGATTGTGGCAGTTCACCTTATGTACTCTTGTAAAGGTAAGTTCACCTGGTGTACTCTTGTAAAGGTAAGTTCACCTGGTGTACTCTTGTAAAGGTAAGTTCACCTGGTGTACTCTTGTAAAGGTAAGTTTGGAAATTCTAAAACAGCTGAGAATGCTGCACATGCTTATCACGGAGTCCAAAACTGGGGAAAATCTGTTGATACCATTATACTTCAAAATAATTTCCTAAAACTAAAACAACTCAAAAGAGAATATTATATTTTTTAGTGTAGTTGAACATTTTCTCAGACTTTAGTCTAGAAATTTTAATTTAGAATTTTTAGTTTAAACTTGAACCTAACTTGAAACAGAAATCTGTGAGAAAAGATTTCTGCAGCCAGACAGCGTAAAAAATACAGTGTGACACATATCTGTAGAGTATGACATATATGTATATAGTGTGAGTGAATACTGTGTGACACATAATATGCATACAGTGTGACACGTATTCATGTATACAGTATGACACATATTTATACTGTGTGATACATATCTACACCATGTGACACCTACTCTTACCCCAGATTCCATCAATGGATTGACAAAGGTAGAAATCAATTTTATCTTGTTACACTAACAGAGAATTCTAGCAGTTTGGTTCACCCAGAAGACGATATAATGACACTGTCTCCACGGTTACCGCCATTGCCACCACATCCTGTTGCTAGTTCCACAACCTCACCATCCCCAGTAAATCCAGAGCCAACTATGATCACTGATACTACAAATGGTTACACTCCTGGCCATGGACACATTGTGGGTGAGTGTTGCCAACTTTGAGTCCAGAAAGGTTATTTGTCATTGTTATCTGCCATATTAGGGCTATAAAGACTAAAAATATCTGTTTTGCAAGACCTAAATAAACTTCGAGGAGCCACAAGGGGATATATTACTACATTATCTCCTTACTTTCAGATATTTATTTGCTAATAATTTAATCTACCTGAGTATCCTATTCTGCTTTTCATGTTTAAAGTCCAGTCTTGTTCAACTGGTTACCACGGTTAATGCTATGTTAGGAGAACTGTAGTTATTATATGATGATGTATAATTTATAGTAACAGATTGCAGTACAACTGCAGACGCTACAAGTGCTGTTGAAAACACCAAGTCTAATCAAGATGAGAAGTCTCTTCATGAGAGCAATGGGTCATCATCTCAATCTTTAATCTATAATGGTAATATTTGTGAAATTATAGTTTTTAAGCAATTCTAGAAAATTATATTTCAGTGCTTAAAATACAGCTTACTTTTTACTGAAATGCTTTCAATGCTTTATATGTAAGAGGCTACCTTGTATATTTTAAATTATACGCTGTGTTATTAAATAATATTATTTGTTACTTAAGAATCTATTTTCTTCAGAGTTAACCGTCATCATCAGCTCATCTGTAGCAGCCATTGCAGTGCTACTCCTGGCTCTGGTAATTGTCATAAAAATAGTCAAGAGAAGAAAACTCAAACTACAAAGTGACTTGCAAAGTGAAAGTCTCTTCACCTCTAGAAGGTTCAGCACAGTATCTCAGCTGTCAGAGGTCTCTGTCACTGGTGTCCATCGACTCAGTCATACTCCGTGATGGGCCCCTGAGTCTTGTTGCCATAGCAACACTATTGTATATAAAACCATTGATACTTACTCAGTCTACTGACAGCTGCTTTTTTTATGAATCTTTAGTTCTAATCAACTCTGGCAAAATATAAAAATAACTTTTTGCTTTTGTCTAGTAAAAAATGCCTGCATAATAAAAATTATGTGCTTCACTAATTGGTTATATTCGATATACACCAAGCTGCATGAGTAGCTTTAAATTATATCATCTAAATGAGGTTGTAAAGGCTGGTTAGTCCATGTCCTATAGCAATGTTGTACATAATTATTACTCTTTGGTATAAAAAAAGAATAAAATATGGACTTCAACTGTCAGAAAGTTATTTGCAGTTGCTTTTTAGGGTAACTGGTAGCAGCACTTTTATAAATAAAACAAAAAATATAAATATGTATACAGAAGCCCTCAGCTAATGACGCTAGTAATTTTGACTACGGTATGCCGTTATGAATCTCATATATTAGATGATAGAATTGTTTTATGCCTATAATTGTTACATTATCTATAAGTTACAAAATTCAAGCAGTTAATTATCTCTTTACAAAAGAGGACAACTCTCAAAAATATTTCATCCTGCGTTTATGCTATTCCAAAAACTTGCTTATCACACCAGAATGAGTGCATTGTTTATTATAACAGCTATCAGACAACTCCTATAAAAACCATTATTTGCATTTTAATTTTATGAATAAGTGCTACATACATACATTTAAATATAACTTATGGTGGAGAAAAACTATTTTGGTAGCTGAAACAGCATACAACTATAATACTTACTTTTTAAATAAATTTATATTATTCGCCACTCTACTCTAAAACATATAAATATAACTAAATACGTTGTGTTTTTATATAAATTGATTAAATATATTGCTTTATTATATGATGATATAACATGGCCATGGCTATGGTAAAGCTATGATGTTAGAACACTGGCTATGGCAAAGCTATACTTAAAATGTTGATGGTTGAAGCAATCAATAAATCTGTTTCATGCAATAATTATTATATTATATAAACTGATGGAACAAATTTTGCTAAAATAGCATTGTGGTACAAAAAGTCTATCAGCAAGCTTGCAATCCCTAGCAGCAGTTACTGGATTAAATTAAAAGTTGATACTATTGAATAAATTGAACATAAAGCACTTTCAAAATGCTAAAACGTACAGTGCCACATAATATAAATAGTTATTTGTTAAAAAAGCAAAATATTACTTAAAGTTTGCTAGATTCTGTTTTATCAGTTACGTAACAATCCGGTAATTAATTAGCTTCATCTTAAGAACCGCCCTGTCTGTGTAAAAACCACATGCGGTGCAGTAGGGATTTTACAGATTATAAGAAATTTTTTCTCTTCATTTCTCCATCACTTTTTGTAGCAATGTATTGTAATCATTCTGCCAATTATTGCTTACGGTGGATTCTGTGTGCGCAATGATACTTTATTTGATTATTAGCTCGAAGGATTACTCAGCTGATAGGGTGATAAAAGAACTATACTTGTTATATACGTATAGAATAAAAGAGAGACACATTCAGTGTCTAAAATACATTTACAGTCTATTCAAGCCTACTACATCAATCAATGCACTACTCGTAACTAACTACTCAGTTCTCCGGAAGTATTCTGCTCCGCAGGGGGTAATCACGTGCTTCAGTATTATTGGCTATTCTACACGTGCATGATGTGTACGCTTCGCTAACCACTACACCATGCATGTTTTTACATTATTCTTTTCATTTTTACCACAAGAGTTTTGTGAAACTAATTTTCACAACTTGAAATGTCCTACCTTTTACTACATTAGCACCACTAAAATAACATATCTTATGTTTCTTCAGCAAAGAAACATGTGCAGAGGCTACATATATGTTAGTAAATAAAGCTTCCGATCATATTCCTTCCTGTGTAGTACCTGATGTTGTCTTCAATGTGAACAGTGGATCTATCACACACAGTTGCATAATGCTAGCAGAATTACTATAACAATATTATGTTCTATCAACAGAAGGCATACTGCCAAACCCTCTAACATAACTGAACACGTACACTGTGTGCCCGTCTTATAAATATATCTTAGTTGACTCCCTAGTCCCTGCATATAATTATACAACCTGACCAATGATGGTAAAAACCAGCAAAAAAGTGCTGTGATTGGCTATAGCAATACGATCTTATACTTCGTACTATAATACAGCTATAGAGACTAGTGCAGTAATTGTCTCAATTGCTTTATTGAGTGTAAGTTGAAATCCAACTCATGCAGACATATCTGATATGGGGCAAGTTTACTTACCCTCTTGGTTAAACAGTTTGACTGCGTGGCACAGCTGTGAACTCTCATGTACCACACCATATCACCAAACAGCAGATAAGTTACATGAATCATAAGTATTTAGTAGTGAAGAGCTGACATCTGCAGTCAACAAAGCTCCTTGTGGTCAAGATGAGGTGGTTTGCAGCTATTGCCCTGCTGTTTGCTGTACTCTGTGTGGCTGCTGATGCTGCTCCAGCAGTGGATAAACGTATAGTGGCATTTGATGATGATTTTGGTTTTGGTAACCCCTTGAATCCGAACATAGGCTCAGGTACCTCCAAGCTCAAAGGGAGCAGCTGGTGGAAAAATCTATTTGATAAAACAGGTAACAGAAAAAAAACTCCACAATAGTTATTCATCCAGTCAGAGTCATTCCGTCTGCATGAATCTTATAATGATCGATTCTTATGTTTTCAGGCCCAATTATAATGAGCTGAGTAACACAGTCAGGGATGCAAGTCAACAACAGATTTATTTCTAAAATAATGTATTTGTAACAAATTATACGATTTGAATCATTTTCAAATACATAACAATTTTTAAGCAAGCTGTGTTATTACTTTATCATCAGACAATGGAGTTTTTATAGCAACAGAATGATCATACATGCCAAGATGCTCACAGTAATGTTTAAAAACAATTTCATTAATAAGAATATTATATTGCGTATAATGTGTATAACACCTGTAGAATTATTTATATTATACATAACATTCATTTCAACTTTCAACTTTACAATGCATAGGCCTATATGTAAAAATCTTTTATTTCATGTCTATCGTGGATAATTTAGCAAAAGCTGTTAAAACCACTCTCACAGCTTTAAAGATATGAAAACTATTAATTTTTGATTAAAAGAGCAGCAGTTTAAGATTTGAAAAGCTAATTAAAGTGAACTTTTATGCATTTTTCATTTTTGACGTTGCGAATTATTTCTCCCCTGCATTTGCTTTCTCAAAGGGTAAATTGTGCATATATAACTTTGCGATTTTTAAAACTAATCCAGCCAATAATCGCATGCACAACCTGTCCATTGATTATTTTCAACATATAACAATACACACTTTTATATAATACATATCAGGTATGTATAACATATAATACCAGCTTCCCCAACAGATTGGTGAGAATAATAGTATATTACATTAATTTTTGTCAGTATTATAATTTCATGGTTTTAATATTGTAGTAGTTTTCTAGAATTGGTTTTTGGAATTGTCCTTTTTATTTTTTCTTATATATAATATTCCTGTCATATATGTCAATTGCTTCCTCATTTGAGCCGAAAGTCGGCATGTTTGAAATATCGGTCATATTTAGCTCTGACACTCTGGACTTCGCCAATGGTTGGACAAGGCTGTGGAAGAGGATGGTTCCTACTAAATAAGCTAGGAAGAGAGCTGGCGGTTGTTAGTCTACAACCCGAGCTCGCTAGTTACACATCTAGACAATCAATAAAGACTTTATTATTTAAACTTACACAACTTTTCTTGCCGCTTTATAAGTAAGGGTTATGCTTTCTGCTTGATCTATTTCGAGGCCACACAAAAGTGCTACAATTGTTATAATTTTTACTCTTGTGGGTTTCAGTGTATAATCAAATTAGTGCATTGCATGTAATCCAATCAATTTCGCAATTGTAGTTTCAGATAATAAAAAATATATTTACACAATAAGTACACAAATAAAACGATCTACATCTATTCAGATATTCTGCAGCAACTCAATACAGTGTTTCTAGTTTGCCTGTCTAATAACAACTGTTCTGCTACGCGGGAAGTCATGCTACTAATATTTATTCATTTCAACATTTATTTTGCGCTATAATTTTATAAATATAGTTTTTTCACACATCAGCATAACTTTGTTTTTGTATAAATAGCTTGGTCATACAATTATTCTGTATGCTTATGCTGCATGCAATACCTTGATGCATAACAAACATAATATATGTTTAGGTAACCAACTTGGTTTTAATTTGAGAGAGCATTTTGCAGTCTTTAAATTCAGCATCAGCATAGAATTCCAGTTAAGAGGCAATTATTTTTGATATTTCAGCAAATTTTTTTTTTCAAGATAGCTTGTGTAATGGGATTACGTAGTATAATAATGGGGTCGTCCCCTCTTGTATGGGAATACTTATAACTATGTTTTACTATCCAATCAGAGGGACCGGAAGGCGAGCTTCCTGTCAAGTGACTGTTCCCGGGTTAGTCAGCAGAAACCATGTGTTGTTGTGAGCAAGGACTCGTAGTAGTAACATGTGTTTGTAATTGATTGATGTATTGTGGTATTTTGATGTGATGTTATAAATATGTTTATCGAGCTAAATAAAGGTTATCTACGCAAGCTATATTAGTAATTGCTAGTTAAATTGACACTAAATACGCAGGCAATCCACGCTAATAATTGTGCTAAGACACAACACTTGGTAAAATTGGATACTATTTTGCACACGTTCTACATTTCTTTTTATCACTCATCCAAGATGTCGATTTGTTTTTTACAATAACTTGAGTTTGGGTAAAGATAGAATTCTAGAGTTTGTAGATTCAGAATCAGCACAAAATCCTGATCTAGAAACAATTTTCTTCGAGTGGCCACCTAATAAAGTGTAATAATGTAGTGGCCAGTAAAGCGTAAGGCCACATGCTCACAAACCAATCCTCATTAAGCCCGTGATCACCCCGACGAAGCAGAAAGGCTTCCGGACAGTATTCTAATAATATAGTTCAGATAGAGCGTGCTGCTGATTGTGTTAGAATAGGAGTTTTATGTATGTGTGTTATTCGAATTGTACTACTTTTACTCGTATACTTAGTGTATTAAATAAATCTTCTTCTCTCTTAATTACTCGTCTGGTGTCTAACAATGCAACATGGATAATTATAGTATAACCGGATCCCATACTCAGTATAATTGTGGAAGTTATAACAATAAGTCAATTTTTTGAGCACTTTTTGGGAAGTTACTTCTAGACTATTTCCCTTTTTCAATTATGAAAGTAGTTCATCGAGCCACCACACAATATTGTAATAGATTTTCATTCTCTATTAGTTCTGAAGTGAAGGAGTGGACTGTTCCCCGTGACCTTTCTTCAAGCAATGGCAAATGGAGGCGCCAATTCTGGCATATCCTGATCCAGTCAAAGAGTACATCCTGGACGCTGACGCCAGCGACCACAGTGTGGGAGCTGTTCTGTCTCAAGTTCAGGGTGGAAGTGAAGTGGTCGTGGCTTACTACAGCAAGACTCTCGCGGCCGCCGAGAAGAACTACTGCACCACTAGAAAGGAACTCCTAGCAGTAGTCAAGGCGGTCATACCTGTATGGGAGAACGTTCCGGTTGCAAACAGACCATGCATCACTGATATGGCTGTGTAAACGTGCGGAGCTCTCAAGCCAGGTGGCTCGTTGGCTAGAGATTCTTGCCGAGTTCTCTTACCTGATAGAACACCGTGCAGGCCGGAAGCATGGGAACGCCGACGGCATGAGTCGCCGGCCGGTAGAAGACTGTAAGCAATGCCTGCACATTGAGAAGCGGGACGAGAGACCCGCTCACCTTGACGTGGAAACAGAGTTAGGGGAGGGCACCGTCTATCGGTGGGAGCACGGCCATCTTCAGACCAAAACCCACTCAGACGACGTCCAGGCGCTCCACACCAACCCCACTCTGTACCAGAATGTTAAGGAGCTGTGCCGACTCCAGGAGACGCTACCCGGCGCGGAAGCGAACATATTCCGAGCCAAGAAGGAAGGCCGACGACCTAGCGAGGAACAGCAGCGGCAGGGAGACGTTGAGTTCCAACTCTTCTGTTGTCGCTGGGATGCCTTCAAGGTCAGCCCTGACGGCCTCCTAATGATAACGTTAGCGGCAGACAACTGTCAACAGGAGAGGGACCGCGTCGTCTGTCCACGCGCCCTCTGGCGGGAACGAATCTGGGACACCCATAAACAGGCTCACTCTGGAGTCAGTCGGGTCATCAGATGTCTGCGGCTGCGTTGGTACTGGCCCGAAATGACTCGAGACGTACGACTGCGGGTACGGCAATGCGAGGTCTGTCAAGCTAGTAAACATGGCCGCCCCACGGAAACCACTGGTCGACGCCGGCTATACGCTGGTCGACCGTGGCAGATAGTGGCGGTAGACCTCGTTGGGCCTATGCCGTTATCCGCCAGAGGGAACACCTGGATACTGGTGCTCACGGACCACTTTACCCGGTGGGCAGATGCTCTGGCTATTCCAGACGCAACAGCCCCCACAGTGGCCCGGGCCCTGGACCAAAATGTGTTCTGTTACCTCGGGTTATCCGAGCAGATACATACGGACCAGGGTGCCCAGTTCCAGTCCCAGCTTATGGGAGACCTCTGCCGGATATGGGGGATGAACCAGAGTCGGACCACCCCATATCACCCGCAAGGAAACGAAGTCGTTGAGCAGAACAACAGGATGTTGGGTGACGCCCTCAGGAGCCTGCTCCTTGGTCGAGGTCAGGAAGAATGGGACGTGGTGCTGCCGCAAATCATGCGGGCTTACCGCAGCACACCACACTCCGCCACGCAGGCGACCCCAAACTTTCTGATGCTAGGCCGAGAGATGTCGGTTCCGGAACACCTGACATACCATTTTCCTGCCCCCGAGTCACCGGTACATGAATACATGGGGGGTCTGATAGAAATCATGAGCAAAGCTCATGATGCACTGCGTGCCCAGTAGTGGCAGACCCGCACGGAAGACTCAGAAGAGCTCCCGTTGTACCAGGTGGGAGACTGGGTCTGGATGGTGAGCCACTGAAGGCGACGCGGACAGTCGGCTGAACTTCATCCCGAGTTCGTCGGTCCCTACTGCTTAGTGGAGGTGCTGCCCAACCACACGTACCGTGTGGAGCGCTCTGGACAGGTCTCAGTCCAAAGCGAGCAACGCCTGAAACCTTACCATGCTAGCCCAGACGCGGTGGGTCAGGCTCCACCCTTCCTGGAGCCCAACCGCCAGCCCAATCGTTGGGGAAGGACCACCCAACCCTGAGAGGTGGAAATTGTTGTCCCAAGGGAAGCAGATCAGGAACAGGCTGCCCTGCTGGAACAACAGCAAAGGCAGGAGCGGCAGCAAGAGCAGCAACAGGCCCCAGGGCCACCACCCCTCCTGGAGGAGGACACCCCCACCCTCGTGATGGGTGAAGGCGGGGACCCCCCTACTATGACAGCCGAGGAACCACTAGCACCATCAAGGCCTGCCCAGACTGAGAGGAGCCAGCGGTCACGAAGACCCCCCAGATATTTGGCGGACTATCACGTGGGACACATGGAGATGTCCCAACAGAAGAGTGGTACACCCAGTAATCTGAGCCTCAGTTGCAAAATAGCCCTGTCAGTACAGGACTTCTCTAAAAGCAACAACCCCTCAGGAGAAGGAAGATGAGGCCCTGACCCAGCTACCTGCCCAGCTGATTAGAGATGGCACTACAGCAGCCCCCACCCAGCGCCTCTTCGGGTAGCGTTGACAAGACTGGGCAAGGAGCCCGGAGCACCAGGCAGCCAGATAGAAGAGAAGACTCAGCCGACCCACCCACAATTGCCCTGTCACCGGCAGAGTGTGGCACTTCCTTACCGAGAATGCGTCCTAGATAGTGCAATCCAGGCCTGGTCAGTATCCTTGAAGAAGAAATATAGAGAGCCTGGTGCCCCACCTCCAATGACTGAACCAGACAACTAGGAGCCACCGGCATTAGCCCCCTGGACTGTATATATTGTGGGTACTACTACGATTGTTTATTGTGACATGCGTGATTAATCATAATACTTTTCTGTTAACCACATATTTTCCACTGTTGTGTTTTATTTTTGACCTGTGTTGTACAAACACTTTGTTTCTGTTATGGAAAAGGGGATGCTTTTCAATGGGGGAGAATGTAATGGAATTCATCCTCTATTAATTCTGAAGTAACTGCTTGCGTCAGTATTATAATTACTGTTTCGTATCGTTTTGAATGCTGTAATTGTAGCCAAGTTGGGCTAGCTTTCTAATGCCTTATTATTGTGATTGTTGTTAAAGCTTTCAGTATAATGTAATTTTCATGAAATACGCATTCCAGAGTTATTTTCTTTTTGCTATTTTATCATTTTGCATTAATACTGATACTGGAAATTTGTGATCCGATTTTCGGCTTGGACCACAAAGGATCTTTTGTGTAGCTTTTATGAATGCCTTCAAAAGGTTGTTGGTGTAGTGAGTCATGCAATGTACTAATATAAGAATCGTCCTCTCTCCGTTCTGGGAATTCTGAAGCCCCTATGTAGTAACCAATCATCAGCACCGAAAGATATGCTTCCGACTCATGTGACAATTCCCGGGCAATTGACAATGATCACGTTGTTGTAAGCGAGGGCTTGAAATAGAATCATGTGTTAGTAGTGACTGATGTTATAGTGTAATTTGATGTAATGTTTGTTTTGTATTGTATTGTGGATAATAAACGTAATTACTCGACAGCTACCCTAGTAATTGCTAGTAGAATAGCCAACTAAGTATACGCAAATAGAAAACTCACGCATAGTAGTTGCACGAATTACTACAGTGGTGGCAGCAGTGGGATCTTGCGTATAACAGTCATGGCAGAAGACGGTACGGAGCTACCCATTCCACTAAATGAAGGTGAGGAAGATAATGTTGATATACCTGTAGAACCAGTAGTGTTAGAAGAAGTAAGAATTCCTAGAGAGCCTGGTGAGGATAGATACCGGCTGAAGGCGCCCACCTTCACAGGCGAGGAAGCCGTAGAGCAATTTATCCAGGAATTCCAAGATGTGATGAAAGTTGCACGGTGGCCACTAAGGGTGGCGTTGCTCAAACTCAGGATAGCGCTGACAGACAAGGCTAAGCCATACGAAGTGGGACCTGACATAGACGGGATCTTTGCTTCTCTGCGGGCCCGTTTTGGTATCTCCGCCATAGATGCGCGAGACCGCCTACAAAAGCTGCGGCGTGATCCTCACACGACGCTGCAGGAGTTCGCTACCACGGTAATGACGCTGGCGCAGATCGCGTTCCGCAATCTGCCTCAAGCGAACCGTGAGGGGTATACTTATGATGCCTTCGTGCAGTCCATCAACGACTTGGGGCTCCACCATCAGTTCCAAGCGAGGGGAGTCGCCACGGTCGAGGATGCACTCGTGGTGGGAGAAGCCTACCTCTTGGCGACTCAGATGCATCGCAACCGCGTGGCCTCCCGCCAGGTGGCCACGGAGCACACTACTGCTCATACTGAACCAAATGCGGAACCCTCCGCGGTAGCTAATGTGACCCAGATGTCGGTAGCATCGAAAGTCGCACAGATAACTGACATGCTAGCCAAACTGGTCGCCACATTAGCTCCCCCAAGTCAGGTAGATACCGCCCGTGAGCCTTGCGGGCCGCAGGTACAATCACCAGGCACGGGGCATAACTTCTGCTGGGGATGTGGGAGGCCAGGATATTTCCAGAAAAACTGGCCTCAACTCCAACAAGGGTTAAACTACCACGGCCCGCAGATGTTCCCACCTCCTGCGGGCCGCCGGTAAATCACCCAGGGAGGACAACACGTCTGCCGCCCCGCTGGGCGCCACGCGGAGATGCTGTGAAGTGGCGACCCCCACGGCAAGTAGGCTGTTCAAGCCACTCGCCACCTGGGTCCTCTATGCCACTCCAACACGGATCCGACGGACGGTTGACCTCAGAGCCTGCGAGGGAAACGGTACAGGCGCCGCAAGGCGTACCGCCCCAACCTCGGCAGCTGGTCAATAGTCGTCGCCAACCGTGGACCCCTCGACCCACAGCGAGGGAGGTGCAACCACGGCACACACAGATGCAGCCACACGGAAGTAGCTACTTCCTGCCAGGAAAGCAAACTGGCAAGCCTGCCAACTTCCTTCTGGACTCGGGCTGCACCACCAACCTCCTTAGCCGTCAGTTCTTTGACACTCTCAGCGCTAAGGTCAGGGACTGTCTGGCACCGTATGAGGAGGATCGTGGCACCCTGGCAGACGGGTCGTGCATTTCCTTCTACGGCATTATTGAGCTGACTGGTTACATCCGTAACCGGGCCATCCGGGAGACGTTTATCGTCGAACAGCTCAACGAGGATGCTATCCTCAGGATGCCATTCTTACAACGACACGGATGTCGCATCGATTTCAGTAAATCTGCGATGATCATGGGCGACAGAGAGCTCGCCTGTGTCGATAAGTTTGGTCGTCCTCTAGCGGGAGGAGTGCAGGTAGTACGGAGCTGTACGATACCAGGCCACTCCCGGGTTACCGTCCGCTGCAAAGTAGACGGTGGCCAGACCTCTAGGTTGGGAGTTGTCAAAAGTACGCACTCAAGAATCCAACTTGCCCATAGCTTTAGCCGGCTTACGCGACAAGGAGAGATCTCAGTGCAGTGCGTCAACCCCTCCTCACAGACGGTAAACCTACCACCCAGGTCCATGCTGGGACGCTTCCATCCTGTCCAGGAGGAAACCATTGGGCCGTCGTTGGGAGCTACGACAGAAGGTCCTCAACAGAGCCCGTCTCAAGGGCGGAGGACCGTCCCAACCCACGCCTCCCATCCTTCAGGGACGCGTGGCTACACAGGCAACGGAAAGCGCCATGCTATGGCTATGTTGCCACACAGGTACAGTGAGGCGCTCCGCCACACAGACCATGACGCTCGCCTAAATAGAGCGGGCCGTCGTGAAGTACCACGGGCGGCGGAGATCGCCCCTACTCGGCAGCTCACGAAGAGGTTGGGCCCGAAGAAGAAGAGCAGAGTTCCCCCGCGGTCCCCGTTGCCAACACGGAACCCGGGCCAACTCTAACAGAGGGCTGACATGCCCCCGGAGGCCGTCCAGAGCCTCCGCGCCAAACCTGTATGGGCTGGTAATGTTAGGGAGCTGCCGAAACTCCAGGAAAGCCTTCCTGGGGTGGTAGTCGACGTGTACCGAGCGAAACAGAAAGGGCGACGACCCAGTGGTAGACAACGGTGACAGGAATGTTCCGAGTTACGGCTGTACTGTCAACGTTGGAACTCCCTGCGGGTCGGGCCAGATGGTCTGCTGACCATGACTTTGGCCGCCAACAGCAGACAACCAGCCAGGAAGAGGATTGTCTGCCCAGCTGCCATCCACCGGGAGTTGATACGGGACACCCACGAGCAGACTCACGAAGGAGTCCAGGGGGTGGTCACCAAGCTACAACTCCGGTGGTACTGGCCCAAGATGCAGCGGGACATCCGGCGCAGAGTGAGACGGTGCGAAGTCTGCCAGACCAACAAGCATAGCCGTCTCCCTGGTGAAGCGGGGCAGCAGACGCATTGTGCGAGAAGGTCTTGGCAAGCGGAGACTGTCGTCCTGGCCGGAAACACCCCCATGACTCCTCAGGAAGACTTGGCGAAGCAAGAAAGGCCACTTCCGTCCTTGGAAGTGCGCCCACCGCCCCCAACGTCAAGCCTGCCACCACCACCACTTCCGGAACCGGAAACGGGTCCGGAAGTGCAAAAACCCCCTCGTGGGAGGGGCTCCATACGGAATACCAACGTAGGAAAAACCGTCACAAACAGGCTGGAAAAACCACCCGTGAGACATAAAAATCCACGGGTGAGCACACCGCCTCCCACAGTGACGACGCCTCCAGGACCACACACTAGGCAACCCCCAGCGTATCTCGGAGACTTCGTACGTGACCGCGTTACAAGCAGCAGTTATGAAGGTTTAGCGAGGTCTCGCATGGGAAAACAGGCAAAGAGACGTAGGAGTTGTGAACACCACGAAAATCTCAACTTTTGCCTCGGCGGAATCACACACGAGATTCATCCGCTAGAAGTAAAAAGCCCTAGTCACGCTTCACAACCACGCTGCCCGGTCTTTTCCTACGTTGATGCAGTCAAGAGTAGACGTGCCACTAAACATTAATCATTTACCGCTCTCATTCCAAAATGTCTTACTATTCTGAATCGAAGGGTGAGTTAATTATGTTTTTGGTACGAGAACTAGACTACATCAGTCAGCTCTAGCTACACCAGTTAGCGAGCTGGAGATTCGATAATGAAACACAGTGGTGGGAACACACGTCGATTTTGATTTTAAATAATCTGCCATAGCGAGTGTGTTCTCGATCAACTATTCATTAGCCTGAATCTCACGAGTGTAACTGAACAGAGTACCTGTCAGGCTGTACACGCCGGCGGTACCTCAGTGTATAATTTTTAACACTGCTACTCTTTCAGATCACACTCGAGTGACCACCTCCCGGTCACAGGACCAGCCAACCCCTATACCTATGGAGGAAGAACCTGTGATGGAAAATGGCCTACCCGTGGTGCTTCGTCGACGACACCGATGGGTGTCACCCACGACGGAAAGGAGGATTGAGGAAGCCTGGAGACCAAGCGGACCCCACCGGGCCCGCCAGGTCTGTTTCAAGGAGTGCCCGTCACACCGCTCCTTGCGTCTGCATGTAGACGCACACTTTCTACTACATTTCTGCCCATGCGGGTTCCACGATGTATACCCGTACCCTGTGATCGTCCATAAATTGAGCTGCTTCGCCGGAGAAGGCCATATCATAGATGAGGACAGTTTCTCCCAGTACCTAGACACCATCAAGCCGGTCATCAAGAACACTATCACCCTGGCCGCACTAGCGTCAGGGTTCCAAGTACTACTGTTATTCGCCCGCCATAAGTCTCCTATGGTTCAGGCCCCGTCCACTGCCCCCGTCAACCCTAGCAACACCCCCAAATCAGAAGGAACGACGATACCCCCAATATCAGAGACTGCTACAACCTCACTAGGACCTAGCCGATTGGCTAGTGTAGAAGAGCGGCTTGTAAAACTACAAGCCGAGTTTACACAACTTGCCCCTGACCTGCTGGATACGACGACAGGCCTATACTAGCTGAAGGACTCAGTGGGGCGACTGAAGCGGAGGCTACGTGCCCGACAGGCTCGACACAGTTCACGCTCACTACAAGAGTCAGAGCCCACCCAATGAGTATGCCTGGAGTAGGCACCTTTCGGTGGAATGTATCCTCGTCTGTGAAGTGACGAGCTCCCCGACATTGGCCCGCGTGCTGGTAAGCACCCTCTCTCTCTATAGCTGACTAGCTGTGTGTGTTCGACCACCCTGTTTACTTCTATAAATGCTTGTGTACTCAACTATTTCTCTTTTTCCTTTTTGTGGGTTTGATTATGTATTCTTTTTTTGGATTATTGTATTGTTTTTCTTTGTATGTGGTTTTTTTTGTGTTATCAGAAAGTAGGACTTTCTGCTGGGGGAGGGGGGGTTTAGTGAGTCATGCAATGTACTAATATAAGAATCGTCCTCTCTCCGTTCTGGGAATTCTGAGGCCCTATGTAGTAACCAATCAGCAGCACCGGAAGATATGCTTCCGACTCATGTGACAATTCCCGGGCAATTGACAATGATCACGTTGTTGTAAGCTAGGGCTTGAAGTAGAAACATGTGTTAGTAGTGACTGATGTTATAGTGTAATTTGATGTAATGTTTGTTTTGTATTGTATCGTGGATAATAAACGTAATTACTCGACAGCTACCCTAGTAATTGCTAGTAGAATAGCCAACTAAATACGCAAGTAGAAAACTCACGCACAGTAATTGCACGAATTACTACATTATTATAGCTAAACTCTTGGCTTATTGAATTATTCATTCTTCTTTGTCTACTTTTCTTTTGTTTCTGTCAAGCTTAACTTTCTTTTGTCTGTTGGAACATTCTAGAGTGTGAATTCTTGTGTATAAAAGCAGGCGAGTTTCTAGCGTAGTTCAGTCTACCACTGGAGCTCGCCTGTTGAAGACCACTCTATTACGCTACAATAAAGATTGCTACTACTGAAGAATATCATCCATATTGTTCTTTCTTACAAAGAGATATGTTCAGCACTTAAGTTTCATTCAACCCACAAAGTTACTACAATATCCAATTAAGCAAGTTTACTGAGCATGATAATTTTTCCATCCAATCGCTGTTACTTTTAATTTCCTATACTGAAAGCATTCATGACGCACTCACGCAAGTTTATAGTCGCTATCCGGGTGTGACTAAAATGTGATTAAAGCAGGCTAAGGACTTATTTAAATGAGGCACAGGAGCAATTATGACTGGATGCTCTTCCTAACATCACCAATGGCCTATGTCCAGGCTCGAACCCACAACCTCGTGTTTACTAGGAAAGCATTCATGACATGGTGTGATGTAAATTCAACATTATACTTTGTATATGTATAATATAATAATAACTTCGAACCCTAATGTCGTATAGAGAATTATCTCCACCATGCCGAAAGATATTTTTGACGGGGACTCCCCTTAGCCTAGGTTTCAAAATGACATTTTCTACGAGAGAGCTTCAAAGATCAACAGTAATTATTACTTTCTGATATTGTTCTGCAAGGATAAAAGTAGTTTCGCAGAAAGGAGTGCTTTAGGTGCCAAGCGTTACGTTTTCTGTTAAAACTTGGAGGAGTTTCAATCAGCAATAACTTTTCAAAGTCTTCAGGCAGTAGTAGTAGTAGTATATTAGAGCTTTTTCATTTAGTTTTGGAATTTATAAGTGAATCACTATTACAATATTATGAAATTGATTATCACGCTGACTCAGTCTGAGTCACTGTCAGTGCTGAGCCTGAGTGTCACGGTGACAGTCACAGTGTAAGCGAGTGTCAGTGGGACTGTGAGTGTAATACTGAAACACGTACCCCAATATCAGTAAGAAGTATGAGGTATTAGTGAGTATTGCTATAGCCATTAGATTCAGATTAAGTATTAGTATTAGTATTACTAATACTTCAACTTGTACTCATACTCGTACTGTATAACATTAGACGTTAGTATAACTATAGTGATAGTCTATAAGTATAAGGATTACTATTAGTATTACAATGAGTGAATGACGATGTTAATAATGATAAATAATAATCATAATGCTTACACTTGGTCCAAAAAAATGGAAGTAAAACTTAATATATCATATCTACTTTTTACAATCGAATGCTAATTAAAACCAAACATAAAGTTGTTAGTTTTTATGTTTTTCTACACTTCAACAAAAATAATCTAATATATGTAAGTTATATTAAATATATGACTATGCTGTATCAACCTAACCGAGCCTACCAGATCTACTGTAAGTGTATATCAATAAATAACTTATGCATTTATTGCGCACTTAGTAAACACTGATGGCTGTTGTCCTTTTATAATGATCAGTCGGTTATATTGACTGCTCTGGTGTTGATTTGTTGGTACCTAAGACATACCAGCTATTTTGTACGCTGTAGCAGGTTATCAATCTAGCGTGCCTATTATAATGAAGTATACTGTTTTTTTTAAATAACAAGTTTACATTTTACAAAAAATATTTTGTAGGTGGATCAGCCAGTACTTTGATGAATTTCAATATCTGCTAGTATGGCAGAAGACAAGCATGTAAGTTCTGTTAGGCTATGTGCTAATGATAAACATTTTTAATTGCCTAATGTTGGAATGGATATAAGTAAGTTCAACTGTGTAGCCTGACACCCCTAAATTTTATAGTATTATAATTGCTTTTCTTTATTGTGCATTTTTTGCTATTTCCATGCTTCATAGTTAATAGGATATTAGTAGTTGTAAAATTGTACTTTATACTGATGCTTTTGTATTTGAAGAGTTTATACATAAGTGGAATAAAACAAGGCCTTAAAGATAATGAACTGAAAGAAATACTTGAAAGAGAAATTTGCGTAGAAAATATACGCAGACTAAATGCTACCGCTGCTCTTGTGTTTTGCTGTAGTCAAGAACACGCCGAGAAGGTTTGTAGTGTTGTTTATATTAACCTGTAGCATTCTTGTTTTAGTTTCAGTGTTTATTCATTGTAGAAACATTAAAAGGCTTACCTAAACTTACATATTCATTGTAGGGCATTGAAATCTTTGATGGAACATTAGTACACGGGTGCCAAATACAAGTTGCATTTAAAACGAAAACTTCAAAAAGCGCCAAATCTTTTCAACAGAACCCACCAACATTACCCTCACCAAATTTGCCAATTGATGATTTAGATGACACAAATTTGGAACGCCATTTAACTCACTCTCCTAGACTTTCAGATGACTCTGTCAGGCATCTATCTACATTTTGTCATGATGACCAAGAGAACTCTGGGGAATCTCAAGGTGAATTCGCTGGTGGTCACCACCAAGACCTGAATTTAGCAGATGATAAAGTTAACCATATTCCAAGTCGTAGGAGACTTTCAACTAAAGGCTCTCGTGCTCATAACCCTTCTAAAGTTTGCGTAAAAAATACAAACCTAGTTCGAGTCCGGAAAACAAAACATACTAAATTTTCTAGTATTTATGGCAGATCAAGGAACTTAACTAGTCACCATGGAAAGAAAAGCGCTAACACAAATGACAAAGAACTACGAGATGCAGCTTCTGATTTTGATGAGGAGGAGGATGTTATGCTGAACAAAACCTTAATTTTTTCAAATTCAAGCTTGAAGCAGTCTAATTTGGGAGAACATATGAAACATTTAAACTCAAGCTGTTTGCCAAATGAAAGCAATAATGAGCTTTCCCATTCTTTGCAACAAATGGGTAGCTCAGAAAACCATACCTCTAGTCATAAAACATCAGAAAAAAATATCAAAACTCGGCCCAGCAACCCTAAAAATTTTGGGTGGATTTATCCAAGTCAGTTAGAAAGATTGAATCTCGACCTCTCTCGTCTTGACCCATTTGTGTTTCACCGAGAAAAAAGACAGTTCAGCATGGAACAGCTGAGATATATCTACAGTCAAAAGCATGCAGTCAAAGCTTATGAAACTGATTGTAATGTAACTATTAAAGTCTTTTTTAGTGAATCATGTTTACAAGTGCAAGGTCACAGAGAAAATGTTCTTAAGGTGGTTGAGAGTCTAACAAAGCTCATCAGTGCCTTTGTGGTTCAGACAGTGCCTTTGACAAATGTTTGCTATGTTGTGATGAAAAGTATTGAAGCACCAGAAATTATTCACGAATTTAAGCAGTATAACTTGTTTGCCGGTTGGCATGTAAGTGCTAATTCACTCTCTGTGTGCAGCAACCGCTTGCAAACTGCTAAAAAGGCTTCAAATGTAATACTTGGTTTGATAACTGAAGGTGATTACCCACAAGGTCGATCATTGTCTCTAACCGAAAAACATTTCCTTGCATCGGAGTATGTGTGGCAAGACAGGTTTCGTAGTCTGGCTGTTGAGTATCAGTGTAAAACTTTAGTCACTCATTTTGATGAATCTGAGAAAAAGATCAAGTTTGCTATTCGTTCAACTAAAGGTTTGTCTTCTGCGGACAAAGTCTTGAGTGAATGTTTTGCTTCTTTTCTCCCGGTTAAAAAGAGCCTTGAAATTCCTGGTAGTTTGGCTTCACTTGTTTTGAAAAGTCAAGATCTTGTTACAGAAATATGCTCTGTTAATGGAGTCAAAGTTGATTTTGCTGATCTTATCACCTCCGAGAAACTGAAAATAGAATCCGATTCCGTGGAGTCTCTAGAAGAATTTGCTGATAAGTTTAGCAATTTTCTATTGAACAAAGTTACTGCAACTATTGCTTGCTCAAAGCCTGGTATCGCTCATTGGCTCAAGTCTCAAACTGGCAAAGATAGATTACTCGAAATTGAACATCTGTTCAATGTATTGTTGCAGGTATCTAAGGGTAGTCCTGTTTTTTCTAGCTTCTCTCATTCAAGTAGGCGCCGTTCAAAGTTAGAAAGGTTTCCAAAGGTTACCCAGCAACTTTCAAAACCAGCTACTACTGGCACTTTATCAACAGATGGTAAAACAAGCACCTCTTGCATGCCCTCAAAAATTGCATCACTCTTTTCAGTTTTCAGAAGTTTTTTCAATAAAGATTCACTTACAAAATCAGCAAGCGCTATATCTGGTGCTGTTGCTGTCTCAGCTATTGTGGGAGCTGCCTCCATCTTTGTTCAAGATACAGGGAATACTGATATTTCGCCAGCTAAAGTTGTGCTAAACACACGCCCCGTTACACCTGAAACAATTGCACCTGAGATTCTTGCTATGGTAGAAGTTGTTAAAGGGGATATTTCCAGTGTTCAGGTGTGACATGTTTCACTGTCAACAGTCTAGCCTTATGTTGTCTATCTCTACCAATCACAAGTACTAGATGTTATCTGCCTATTTTGAAATATTACTTGTTTTTATTTATGTTGTTGAATTACTGTACTCGGCATTTTAGCTCATAGTATTACATACTACTCTTCTCTACCTTTTATTTCATGGAGTCTATAACAGTATATTCTATCTTCTATCTATAGTTTCTTAATTAATAGACATTAAAGCTCATTTTGTAGACTGGTGCAGTTGTTAGTAGTCAGGGCGCCATCAAAGCTGCACTGGAAACAGCATGTGGAGCTACAATCGTGAGTGGCCATCAGTGTGTTCAAACCAAGTCTGGTTCTAATCTGTCCATTTATCACTCTGATAACACCCCAGAATGGAATATGTCTACTCTAAATGAAAGGGTAATTGCTTGTAAAAAAAGTGTTGATAACATAGACCTTTAGACAATTGTATTCTTTGCATAAATGATTTCTTGAATTATTCCTCAATGCTAGAATGGTTTAATCAGAATGTTATTAGTCGTATCTCCTTTGGCTTTTGCATTACCTCCGTAGTTTAACTCTCTTCACAATCACTATCATGCACTGCGTTTCCATTATCGCATTATGCGAATATATTTTTTCATTTGGCTAATGGAAATAGTTACATTGAATGAAATCACAACTATAAGTTGATGCAAACCACAACCCACAATTGAACGGTAAAGGCATTCATTCGCATAATACGCAGTCATGGAAATGCAATGATTTAATGGTGTTTCAGGCTTCAGTTTTGAGAGATCTTGTTGAGAAATCTTACTTCTGTCTAAAAGACTCCGAGGTGGTCAGCTATCCAGCCATTGGGACAGGAAACTTGAAGTACCCACCAGATTTAGTGGCATCTACCATGATTGAAACTGTCCTGACCTGCCTAAACACGTATCACAGATTCAGCACTGATAAGCGAGTGAAGTTTGTTATTCATCCTACAGATGGCGCTGTTTACCAGGTACTCCTTGACTCGTATAGCTGTGTCTGTAACGTTGGTACTTAAGTGCATGAGTACGCGGTCTCAGCTCTTGAACTTATTATGTTGATAATTTGATATTGATAGGAGTTTGTTGCCATTCCCAGTCTTATCTGCAGGTCAACATGCCAAGTCAAAGCAAGCTAAGCAGTGTGGCTTAGTTTTTCTTTTAAAGGTCTCTTATTACTGAACACTTATTTTTTTTAAATCATGAACTAAAGTGTGTGCGCTTAAGTTTCCACAGCACTGTTGCCTGTAGGTGCTATAAGGTTAAATGAACCTTTGTCTTCTTGCAAATTGGGGGATCAAATTCCTCGAGCTGGGCACCAGTTAAAATAAAAATAAAATCTTTCAATATTTCTCAACACGCACAATAGTTACTAAGAATTTGATGTATTCTACATGAAATGCCAGGCATTCTTGAAAGAGCTGGCTCGTTACCAACCCCAGCCGTCTGCAATCCTTCAACAGCCGAGAAAAGTTTTACCCAAAGTTGTTATCCCGAGTCATGAGCCAACTGGAGAAATCAGGGTGGAGGTGATTGGTTTCAAAGATGATGACGTGCAGAAGGCAGTTAAACTACTCCTCCGTGATGTAGATCAGTGTCTTGTGACATGTGATACGAAATTGTCTCCCTTGAGAGAGTTGGTGTCCGAGCTAACTCAGGCTGAGGTACTTCTCACACTTTAAACAAGCATTTTTATGTTATCAAATGAAGCATTTATGTATTTCTACAAACATTTTTTCAATTGAGAGATTTTCAGAAATAGACATTCAGCACTGAATTTATGCTATATGACTACCTCATTAGCATTATGTACTTTGCTATACAACTAGTTAATTAGCATTATGTACTTTGCTATATAACTAGTTAATTAGCATTATGTACTTTGCTATGCAACTAGTTAATTAGCATTATGTACTTTGTGTGGTCTAGCACTTGAAGGTGTGGTCTAGTATTTAGAGGTGTGGTCTAGTAGTTAGAGGTGTGGTCTAGTACTTAGCCTAGGGCCACACTGTGCGTATTTTCGCATGCGAAAATTAAAACCACCAGTAGCAAAGGTGTCCACTGTATGCGTTGATAAATCATTCGCACTTGTCGCTCAGCATTCTGAACGCAAGTGCGAATCGTCTCTGTCGTCGTCACCTAATTGGCTGGTAGTTATTTAGCGAGCCCAATTTTGTTTTAGTGCTATATTCCAGTAAATTGCGTTTTATTAAAAGCGAGTGCGATTTAAAAATGAAAGCTTTATTTATCACGCATCACTGACGCTACAGTGGACACCTTTGCTACCTGTGGTTTCAATTTTCGCATGCGAAAATACGCACAGTGTGGCCCTAGGCTTAGAGGTGTGGTCTAGTACTTAGAGTTGAATTTCTTCAGGTGAACAGGATTTACAAGATGTCAAGGTCATGTAATACGGAGGTCACATTTAAGTTGGAGGACAATGACATACTTATAGAAGGGCTGCAAGCAGATGCTTTCTCTATGAGGGATGAGATTCAGCAGATCCTACACCGTAAAGCAACAGCTGTACCCTTAGGTCTGTGTTCCATCTGTATATAGCTGTACCCTTATGTCTGTGTTCCATCTGTATACAGCTGTACCCTTAGGTCTGTA